>JAUZNC010029880.1:0-62703 GCA_034780395.1 Vannuccia rotundouncinata | reverse complement strand
GATTTATGCATATTTTGCAAAATATGTGAAGTATTATTCTGTGAATTCTATTCTGTGTAAGCTAACTTGTACATACTCTAAGTTGTATAATTTTCACAACTCGAGATTTTACATAGCCGTTTCTAGAAAGAATCTTTTGAATCTGTACACCCGGGCACAAATGGTTAAACAAAAAAAATGACTTTTCATTGTAATAATTTAATAGCATGAATTGCAATTAAAAACAGTAAAAATAATAAGTATTTGTCAAGTTTATCAATTTATATTGAGGTTCCTATCTTGTCTACTAATCAGGCATGGGAACAGGAAATCTTTAAAAAACTGAAAGATATTTTTTGGGGCCTCTCAATTTCTGGCCCCTAAGAATATTATTATTACAAGAAACTGAAACAGTTTAAAATAGCTGTATTAAAGATGCCATTTTATAATAAAACCCTAAAAATTCCATAGGTTTTCTAATAGATTTATTCTGCCACTAAGGTCAAGGATTTCATCTATTATTTATTATTATTAATTTTAGACAAGCTATAGATGAAATATAAAAAAATGAGCTATAAATAAGAGTTTTAATTAATAGTGCAACAAAAATTAGAACACAACTTCTCCCCACCCTCATCATTTCTCACCAGATTTGTGTCTTCCTTAAGAATGACCCCTAAGATAAAAAAATAAAAATCTAAAAAAAAAAAAAATTTCTATTGCCTGATGTTTTGAGGACTGAGAAAATATCCCTAACTGGTTGAATTAAAGCCTAACCAGTTCAGGACTGGTCTGGACCCTAACTGTTTACTATAATGCTTTATAAGCTTTTTTATTAGTGTGCATCCTATATGCAATTACTTGAATAAATTAAACACATGATATTTATTAATAAAATTGATATGAAAAAATGCTAAAATTTTCACCAAATAATATATAAAAATGGCACAATTTCAAACTAGATATCAATTCTAGATATTAAATTTCTGTTACTTTTATAAAACATAATAAAATAATGAAAGGAAAATTGTATCACCTGACAAGTCCTGAGCATGAAGTACAGTATTTTCCAACCCAACCTTCATCACATTTGCATGTTGTTTTGTTATTTTTGGAACTGAGTTTACCATGAAAACAAGGATTTTCATATGAAATTACAGAAGTATAGAAAATACAGAAAATAAAGGTATGTACTATTAATTGCTTTAAGAGGTATGCGTTAAATACCATTGCATACTAGACATTAATACCATTTGTTAGATAAAATAAATTTGAAGCTTCGATTAATTATTTTAAATTTTCCACTATTTACATGAATAATTTAAAACAAAAATATTGTACATATACTAAATTGTCTAATCAAAAACTTCAACAAATATTAATTGAATGAACTTTTTAAAAAATAGATATGTAAACAAATAAAACTACATCTTTAATATAATATATACCTACTTAATAAATCAATTTGAACTGCACATATTTTGAATTAAATGACTCATAGCCGGCGCTATCGGAGTGTGGGAGCTGGGGAGCTCCCCCCCCCCAATAATTAATGCTTGTCAGTTAATTATTTATGTGCCAGTCGATTGTCTAGCCAGTTTTTGACAAAACGCTGGTTGTTTTCTTACAATTATTTCTGCCATAAAAACAAATAAAATATTCTTGCAGACAACCTTAAAGATTTCTGTTCAATCAATAATTACATGTCATTTTTTTGTATCTTTAATGAATTTAATTAAGGAAGGACTTCTATTCAAATAGCTTTAAAAAGAAAACCCTTTTTTTAAATATTATGATATGTTTTCGGGTAAACAGCATTTGGGTGGCATATAGGGCTACCCCCCCCCCCCCCACCCTAATATAAAAATGGCGGCGCTATAACCAAGATGAATATCAATTATATACCTATAGTTGGAAACAATTATATTATAGTTGTTTTTGACATACTTTGGAAATATATTTTAAGGTATTAACGTGATAAAAGAACCCAATTCGTCGATAAAATACGTGTTCCTGATAATTGAAAAACGCAATTCGACGGATTGCGTTCCTGATAATAGAACGAATAAAAATAAATTTAATGTACTTATATAATCGGATTTCAACTCATTTAATATATATTATAGCAATAAGTTATATATGTTATTAAATATATGTGTTCATTCATTAAAAAGATAATTTCTCTCATCTGTTCTATGAATGTATCTTTTACAGAATGAATTACTATTAAAATATAAAAATATTTTTCATTGAGGATGAAATTGTTCAATTTTAAATTAATTAAATTGTGACTCAGGTGTACGTGCATGCGAATATATCTATACCTATTACATAAAATAAAAATTACGTTTACACATATAACTAAATTACACATATTTATAAATTGGCTTGATTAATCTTTTTTTCAGTGATGCAATTTTTATCATGTTTAAATATCTTTAGCTTTGGTTGATTGCGCGACAAAAACAATTACCTAATAATAAGTGTAAAGTAATATCTTTTAAGAAATTCTCTTCTATTTTTTATGTCTACCATTCGCATTCAATTCAGCTTTGAGGAAAAGCTAATTATTGCTAAATAGTAGTAATATATTTAGAAATATTTCTCAAAAGCATATAGAGATAACTATGTAATAACTACGCTATATATATTATATATTTATTGACTATTATTCTATAATATCAAAGCCGCCGGAAGCTGCAAGTGCCGGACAAATAATTCTGATGGCGCCTATTTTGTATTTATTTATTATTGGCTTTTTACTTTCTGTAATAGACGAATATGTGATTAACCAGGTGGACTGTTCAGGCTGATGCCATCGGGAGCATACTTGATATTGACCATTTTTAAACGGACTGTGGGACGAAACTCTTGAGAATCGATAATGGATCCAGAAACAACAAGTAGTAATATCTGAATTAAATGCCCAATGGTTCAATACAATGTGCTCTTTGGATTTTCTCTTTCGCGATTAATTCTGCCTATAACTGCTGGCAATTTAAGTAGAACTCTGCAAATTCAATCAATGTCAGCTGCAAAAGGGCATGGAATAGGTGACCTATGCATTAAAACAATAAAGAAAAATTTTCAGCATGTTTGATATATCAAAACCCAAACTTCCACGAGCAATGAGAGCATCCCATCGATTTGAAATTGGGTCAGGAATAGTTGATCTAACAGCCTCTATTGAAGATTGTTACCGGCCTTTAAATACTTCGAGGCCATTGATCTCGCAATTGATCAACCTGGGCATAACATTTATGGTCACTTGGAGAATGTTACTGTAAATGCAGCCAACAACTTCCTCCCATTCGATGATAGCTTCACAGAGGTGACACAATTCTATAAAGATGACCTAAACTAGAGTCAACTGCAGTCTGCACTGTTGCATCTATATAGTTCATGGTTTCCACAATTAAGACCAATGCAGCATATCACTCAACGAATGTGTTTCATATTTACAAAATTTATGTGCATATTATTTTATAATATTTATGTGCACCCTCCAACATTGCCGCACCAATACTGAAATGCTTCCTGCGACCCTGAATATACTCGTTCAATTTAAAACTCACATTCTCAAAAAATATTAAGTCATGGGCGTCAACAACGATGGTATATTATAAACAGAAAGGGTGTATGTATATATGGTGGGTACAAAAGCGTTCATATGATAATTCGCTTTACTATATGTACATATATATATGTAATATCTGAAAATGTCTATTTGCATATATACCTTTGAAATAAAAAGCTTTTATATATTAAAATGACCAATTTTCTGAACAATATATAAATATCTGGATTATTTAAACGATAATAAATTATAAAAAATAATCTTGAAATCAAAATTATTCATAATTTTCAATACACATTTGTACCTTTTCAGGTGTTTCAATAGATAACTTTTCGTGTAAACTTTTTTATATAATTTAAGTAACTGAAAATAATATCTTTTTATTGTGCCAACCCCAAATTTAAATTTATTTCGCCTCTAGGCTAATGTATGTAGTCAATTATAGTATTTAAAACCGCCCGTAAATATATTAAAATCAAGGTTTCCAAATGTATTATTAGTAAAAGTAGTAAGGAAGTTTAATGATTGCAACCTAGTTAAAACTATCAAAGTTGTTTTATTACAATTAGAAAAATTTTGTGCTAATTATCACAGTTGATTCAGTAACTAAAAACAGTAAATTTCAAAATATTTGAATGATGTCATAATGATAATAATAAAATAATGGTTTCTTCTGACGATTTTACTAAATATTTCATGATACAGATATAACCCTCCCATAATTGTATGACGTATTATAGAATAAAATTATAAAGTAATTTGGTTTTATATTTAATGAAACATATCATTGTATCCACAAAATACATCAATTTATATATTTCGTCGTGTTCAGATCTTTTTTTATTATTAATGGACACAAAACATATTTCATATTTTTTAGGGTGTAATCATAAATTTGCGTATATATAAATATAAAAATATATGGAAGTCATGTACAAGTACAATGAAAATATTTTAAATTGTTGTCACTTTGTACAAACTTTTGAAGTATTTCTGTGAATGTCTAGAATTTTTATTTGAATATATTAAATGGCTATTTTATCAATAATTTCATAAAAAAATTCAGGTTGAAATAATCAGTTTAATATAACTTTTCAAATAATGTTCTACTTATATATTATTCAGTAATAGAGCAATTTATGTATCGGAAATGGATGAAAACGGCGTTCAATACGAGTACAATAAAATTAAATCTTTTAGAGCACTATATGTATCTATATATTCGACTAAACATATAAAAATAATATTTTAAACACAAAGGTTACTGTAACAAACTTTTTCTATTTAAATACTTGTATTTTCACCTTTTTTAAAATAAGTGACATTTGATAAATGAATTCTCGTTTTGTAGTTTCAATTTTGATGTAATAATTTTAAGTGGATACATTATTTAATCATGATCGTAGTAAAATTTGAATACATATACTTACTAAAGACTTACATTTTATTTACTAAAATATAATATTGATTTGCAAAGAACAGTTCAATGAAAAGAAAATCGAATATAAAAATATCTGAAATGTTGTTACTTATTAGATAAATAGTTTTATTACTATAATAAAGGATTAAATCATATTTATACACTTTATTACTTTAATTAATAATTTCGTTTTTTATACATTCCTTATTCATATACACCATTGATTTTGTTGTATTTTAAATGTCATTAGTTAATGCTCTAACATAACACATTATGTTAAATCTTAATTATTTATTTATGAAATCACATTATAAAATGATACAACATTCAAATAAATAAATTGTTTTTAAATAGCCCAAATTATTAAGAAAATTTGTTTTAATGTCTCAAAATTCAATCAATATAGTAAATTTATAAATTCAGAATGTTTATTAAGACATAATACCTATAAGTGTGAATGATTACAACTTGTGATAATATGAAATTTTATGGATCAATAAAAAAATATTGGTCCAAATTTTTAGTAAAAATGTCAATAAAAACTTTAATCAATAAAAAAATACATCTACAATACAAGCAACCCATGATCATATAGTAGTTGTTCAATCTGAAACCCTTCCATATTATAAGGAAACATTCGATAACATTATTCTGTAAATGAGTAAATCGAACTTTTAATCATAATTTTCTTGACCACAACCAATTGAGTTTTGTTTTCTTATGTTAATAATCGTGAAACTTATTTTTGGGCAGTTTAAAGTAGAGGTTTTACATAGGTTATTAGAGAATTCGGAATCATATTAATGAAATGTAATCATAATCTTTTCGACACAGATTCAATTCAATTTAATTTGTTATTTTTTGCAATCATTTGATAAATGAATTAAAAATAAGTGGTTCAAATTTTAAAATTACTAAATTATTTTTATAAATTAAATTAAAGTCACAAACAAGCATTAATACGACTATAAACAATAATTAGACTTAATCATAATAAACAATCTTAATTATTTTATTATTCTTGTTAAAAAAAAATTTATTCTAATTTATTATTATTATCAATTAATTTATCATCAATGAAAATTATACCTAACTATTAATGCTATGTGTGTTGCAGAATTAATAGTTCAGAAAGCAATATTAATTATTTAAAGAATATTTCTCTGTAACGATTTCTTAAAATTTTATGTCGGCGAAATATATTTTTATGTTCGGACCCAATGTATTCGCACCAAGGAAAACGAGTCTACTATTTTCAAATGTAACCTTATTAATGCCAATTGTTTTGAACTGTGTGAATTCCAATCATTCCATCAAACTTTGATTCTTCTTTAGTTATTACCAATAGTCCGGGATCCCAGGGGTGTTAATCAAAATGTTTGGAGCAAAAGGTTTGATACATTTATCAAGTAGTATGATCCATGGGATGATCAAATATGTAAGTCTTAAGTTGCAGAAATTGCATTATTTTTATGACCATTATTGTGTTTTTTTGCTATGCATGTACGAAAAGTAAGCATTTCATATTAAATAAAGGATTTGAAAAAATTACATTCACTCATTGACGATTAATTAAGTACGTTTCAAATACTTGGATATTTGTTGATGCTCAATCGCTACGCTCTCTCGTATCAATAAATATCCTTGTATTGAAAAGTAATATTTTTCAAATATCGTGAAAATAATTATTTTATATAATAATAGGAGAAATTTCTATGGTTTTTACCCAACTTTCCCGAAAATGCAAATTTTAAAGTAAATAAAGATGTTATTCACACTTTTGAATAAATTGATGCATATCATTTTCATACTCTAAATATTTTCTACATATTACAAGTAAAATAACATTAAAAAGTCATGCTAATAATTTTCCAGAAACCTAATACACCATTAGTTCTAAAACCTATTTTAGACATATTTTAGCTTGATAAGCAATAGTCAAATGTTTCTAAAAAATAATTAGTTTGACATATTCGTATAATTTTTATTGAAATATGTTGAAAACGATTAGATGAACAAAATTATATGCATAAATGTATTCAAAGGTGTGAATAACATCTTTATTTTTTTTTAAATGTGCATTTTCATGAAAATTGGGTGAAAACCATAACAATTTCTCCTATTCTTTAATATGGAAATACACTAAAGAGGTCATACAAAATAAAGTACAATTTTTGCAACTTAAGACTTACATATTTGATCATCCCATGGATCATATTACTTGAAAAAAGTATCAAACCTTTTGCACCAAAAATTTGGATTAAAACCCTCTGGGATCCAGGACTACAATCTAGTGACATTAATGTGGTATTAGATTGTTATAATATCTACGACTTTGTATAGTTGATTATCGATAAGTTTTGGGGAAGAATTATCCAAAACTTATCTATAATCAACTAAATTCTAAATTTGTAGATAGTATAACAATCTAATCCCACATAACGGCCTCCAAAATAGTTAGAAACGTTACTCAGTTTATTTTTGGTTCTTCTGAGTAAAACGATTAATTAGTGAACAATAAGTTCCACAATTTCAACGTAAAACACACCCTACCCTGTTTATAATCGCAATGTGCTAATGAATGTCTAGTGTAAATTAATTAAACATAAATGATAAAATAATTAAATGATTTAAATGTTTCGAATGATTAAATCGAATACATTTTATTATGATTTCATGGAGTGAGGTAGTGTTAAAACAATTTTGTTAAAGAAGTTTGTAACGTTAAATTAAAATCGGGTTATATTATAATTTTGGGAATCGTTAAAAAAAAGTGGAATTGATTTTTATTTAACAATTTAGTAATGATTTTACGTATCCGTTGATTTTTGTTATAGAAATTGTTTATAAATAATTATACATAAGGTCGCCCTGGATTAAATGTTTCAGAGTGAAATGGATTATTTATAAATTTTTAGAGATAATCTTTTGGGTAATTGATTTTTCTTTGTTCGAGTAAACAGAATTGTTCATATATCTAATGGTTTAGCTAGTCACGAAAATGTGGGCATTTTAGAAATTTTGGAGGCGTTATCTGGGATTAGATTGTTCTAATATCTATGAATTTGTATAGTCGATTGTCTATAAGTTTTGAGAAAAATTATTCAAAATATCTATGAATTATTGTAGTAGATTTTGTTAATGTATAATATTTAATATTTTCGAATTTTAAAATATTTTTAAAAAGTTGGCTTTTAAGTTCAGAAATTAGGTTCTGAAAAGATTTGGATAAGACCAAGTTGATTTCCTGTCGTTTGGGATTTAATAACCAATGTGTTAATCTTAATTCACATTTTTCCAATATCAATCGCAAAATTTCTAACTGTATTATAAACAGTATATTGAGTGATTCTATATCAAAGCTATGATCTGTTCTTACTTGGTGTTTCTTCTTGTGTGTTCATACATTTTGATTATCTCTTTCTGTACATTTCCTTATTTTTTGATTATGTGAATGAGTTTTTTAAGAAAGCTGGGTTATTTATTTGTTTTAATTTTTTATATACTATTTTAATTTTCAACTGGTTTTTGTCTCAAAGTTTGATTAGTTTACTTTTGTCTTTTTATTTAAAATATTTTATCTTTTTTTGTAAATAAGAAGAGCCTGTTCTGTTTTATTTTACCTCAAATTCTTATATGAGCTTCTTTCTTTTCATAGACTTTTGTAACAAAAAAATCGCAAGATGTTAATTAAGTCTGAAGACCTTAAAAACCCTTCTGAGGAACCTCTTTTGCCAATAAGTTTGGTTTTATTATTCCACGACAACAATTTGTGCACTGATAATCCATATCATTTATTTTTTTTCTAGAGTGATGATTAATTTTAATAGATATATATAACATCAATATAACATATTGTCTGAATATTTTTTAATTCCACAGAATCTATAAACGTAAAATTATTTTGATTTTATGAAAATTTTAACAATATTAATTTCATAATTAATTTTAAATAATTTGAAAATAATCTTTACATTAATATAATCTATAATTTAAAAAAAATTATATTTATAATTTATTATTTGTGAATAATTTTATTGTTTTTTAGTGTGATTATATTTTTTATCAAAATATTTCGTTTAAACTAATTTATTTAAAATATTAAATATGTAATATGACGGAGTTTTTTAGAGAGACAAATAATACAAACATACAATAATATACATCAAAGTAAAATTAGCTTATTTCGATTTTTATTGTCGGCCCTTAATTCTTTGACAATTTTGTTGTAGTTTTAACGGTGAATTTTACTAAGTGTATTTTATTTTACTTTATATCTTTATTAAATATCTTTTAAAATTTCCGAGGTATAATTTGATTGAAAAAATTTATACTTTACGATAGGAAGAGAATTAAATTGTTGAGTGTACTAACCGAACATTTCTGGTAAATTCAGCGAGGATTGTAACAATAAATTTTCAATTTATACATGTCATATTTTCTATATACTTGCGTTGTTAATAATGTCGATTTAATATCCTATAAAACTATCTAAAGTGCTTATTAAAAAAGTGTTTAAATTGTCAATAGGAAATAAACATAAATTTCAATGTCATACAAAGTTTAAACTTTAAAAGAAGCACTTCATTTTAGCAATACAAGTTCAATTTATGTTACATAATATGACCTATTCGCTGTAGCAGCTTATATTCTTCAATGTAACTTTCATTTCATTTCAAGATATAAATTATATGTTCTTCATATTCTTGTGAATAACAGTTAGCACATAATTGTATTTGTTACAGTTAACCCTGTAATTGTATGTTAAAGTTAAAATATTTACTACTCAATATTCGAAAATGTTATAGAAATCAATATTCTAGAATAAATTTATAGCTATAATAATAAACATATATGTACATATCCAAATTACTTGTGACTTTCGTGTTTAATTATGATGGCCTTCAAAAAGAAATAAAAATAAACTGTTGATTTTAATTAAAATGAAGTTTATATTTATCTTTCAACATTGTAATACTTTAGCATATAGACAGGCTACTGTTAGAAAAATATGTCTAAAAATCGATTTTCATAAGTACATTAATTTTTAACGGTATCATTCCCTGTCCTTCCTAGTATGACATATTATATTTTATCGTGTGTGTAATATTATAAATAATAATTTAATAAAATAGCTTTTCATAGTGTCTTTTGTACAAAATGAGACACTAAAACTATGAGAAGAGCGCCTTTCAACCAATCATAAGTCTCCATCATTTCTACATAGATAGTAATCAAAAAGTATAATCAATTTACGCAACTATAGTTGGCTATTTTTTAATGAACTTGCAGCCAAACAGCTCTGGGATAATATATAGTCGTATAAATATATAGCTGAAGACATCCTTTGAAATATAAACACTTAGGAATTACTACCTACTACTTTATTTCTGTGTTAAGGTCCCCAAAGTACGCTATTCACATAAGAATATATAGATATAAATATATTTAATTATAAATGAGAGATCTTCATCGCCTGGTTTGATAAGTACATCCGCATCGATAATATATCTGTTTATTCTTGTTTAAGGCAGAATTGTAAACTTTCTTCTGCTTCATCACGCTTACCTCTTGTACACAGATATATATGTCGTATAAATTTCTTTTGCCTTCCTACAAATCAAGAAACACATCTGTGCAATAAAAGTGTCCATGGAGGTTTGGGATAAACTGGACATTGAGTTGACTAAAGAAGTTTGGTATCCTGGAGAGACAGTCCAAGGTCATGCAGTAGTGAAAAATTCGGAAAATGTAAAAGTAAGTTTTGTTTTAATTTGTAAAATTTTTAATACACGGTCTCAACGGCAAAAAAATAGAACGAAATTCTGCTTAAGATTTAATATAAAGCTGATCCGTTAAAATGACAGAGTGGGTAAAAACTTGTCGCAAATCTCTTATTTAGAGATTACAGTTAAAAGCCAATTTATATTAATTAAAATTAATCTTAATTATTATCTAAAAAAGCAATTTTTACTTTTATAAAATTGAATTGAAATCATGGAAGCGCAGTTTCTAATTAACTGATTTCCCCAAAGTAATTCTTGCTAATTTGCTTATTTTTTTGTGAATCCGATTATATCTATGACGAGCTAGCTTAAGTAATCGAAGTGGAAAGCAAATTGAGGCCATTTACCGTTATTTAATTATCCTCTATACTTATACTATGGACAGCCTTGTACATGCTATAA
Organism: Vannuccia rotundouncinata; assembly: GCA_034780395.1. NCBI lineage: Eukaryota > Metazoa > Platyhelminthes > Proseriata > Coelogynoporidae > Vannuccia > Vannuccia rotundouncinata. The sequence continues at coordinate 51,539 of JAUZNC010029880.1, read as the reverse complement.
TATATTGTATCTATTAGTGGAGCTATCTCTTATACCAATACAGCCGAGTTATTCCTTGAATTATACCTGAAACACGATATTTTTAAAGGTATATAAATTAGTCTTTATTAGAAAATGTAATATATGAATTGTCAAAAGAATGTTATCAATATTAGTCTATCTATGTTGTTGTTTTGTTTAATATAAATTCCAAATTTTAACAAATTTTGATTGATTAAAAATAAAAAAAATAATAAATACCATATTGTTGAGGTATTATTGGACTGTTAATTTCTTGGATTCTTGCAAGGTTTAATGTAATAAATTACTATTTTTTAAGTAATGATAAGTAACCTTTGAAATAAATTGATCGCCTTATAGGCAATCTAATTTTATAATTATTTCAATCTATACTTATCAGATTTGAATAGAACCGATAAAGACTATATTAGAAAAATTAGGAAAAATGAGACAACTTGCCTTTGGATTAATTTACATCGTTACGTATATATCGCTCCTTTTTTATGGTTCTATTTTAAATATAATCTTTTTAATAGTTTAAAGATTAAATGTCTAACTTTACGTGTATTCCCCTAATTTCTATCCATTATAATGTCTGTAACCTTCTGATTGGGTCCATCGATCAAGGAATTTGCATCCGGTATGTTAATATCATTTTAAAACCAAGCAAGACGCTCCTTAGTGACTTACAATTGTGGACAATGCAATTCCACCGATAACCAACGATATCATTTATAAGAAGCAGTGATAGACAACATCATCCCATATTATATAGTCATAAGTTTCTCCGCTGATTAAAGTTTTTCTGCAACGTAGTTACGGTTATAAAATCGTTTAACCTATTTTATACGATATTCCGTGAGGTTGATCTGAAAGCTCCTTCACTATTTGAAGTTGAGTGTTCTAAAATATTATATTTCAGTTTTTCATTGGGAATAGTGCCGTATTCATCGGAAAAGCAATATAATACTTTCCGCTTTTTATTTTCAATGTAATTTAGGGCCTTCCGTTATCATTCAATTGTCCAATTAGTGTTCTGCTTAATAATACTAAAATAATCTTCATTTACACAAATAAACCTTGAACTCTAAAGAACTCTAAAGAATTATAATATTATAACAATATATATTAAAATTATGAACAATTTAATTCAATTTAAAGAATTAATTCAGAGTTTTTTTTTTAATTAAATAAATATTCGATTTTACAAATATTTAAAGTTATAATTTAATTTATTTATATAATAATCACGAAATTTATTCTCTAAACTTTATAATTATTTAATTAGTTAACATCTAAAAAAACCTAATTTTTCAAATGGTGATCGTTAAAATTATATAAACAATTACGTTTCAATTACCTTTATATATTTTAGATGTATTCAATTAACTCATAAACCTTTATTAAGATCGTTTGAAATTTTAATACGGAGGCTATTGATCTGATCTAAAAATTAAGATTATGTCGAAAATGATTCGACAATTTTCCAAAGGTGGAAGAAATCAAACCGAAGAATTGGCATAATTACAATTAGTCACGTACTGATCGTACTGCAATGAGGGAGTTTTCATATTTGATCATTTTCTTGTATTATAATGTATCATAAATCAATTAGATTTTTAATAAATAGGTCAATTATATCTTATTTTGCGGCTTAATTTAATACTCATAGTGGGATATATTTTATAGTTTAATTGATTATAATACAAATTAGGAATATACAATTAATCCAATCCCCATTTCAATAATTCATATTTTCAAAGTATTGTTTTTATTAAAAACAAAAGTTTACTAATTAAATGTTTTTGAAAAGTTCTTAAATACAGTTTAAAATTATATTTTTATAATATTTAATACATTTTGTAAATAACAATTTAGAAACATATATCTGTATAAAAATAAATCTAAAAATTTTATCGTCTGATTTAAAATATTTGTTATGTATATAGGTCAATTTATAAAATTCATAATAGGGTTGATATGTATTAGTTTTTGATTACAATTCCAATATCAATAATCAATAATAGAACTTTCGGTGTCAGATAAATTAGTTTAGGATGTAACTAAAATCTAATTTAAAAGTATTTCAATAATTGGATTGTGACTGTAGTCGTATTATTTTATTTTTACCAACAGAATTATTAAATATTTTAATGTTATAATTAATAAATGACCTTGACATTTCAATATTATTAATTTGATTCATTATCACTTTTCAGTTTCTATAAATGCCAAAGTATCCACAAAACTTTTGAACTTTCTCGACAATCTTAATTTAACATTCGTGTTGCAACAATAATGTAAAATTATTGAAAACATTGACCTAAAATCTTAAAAACTTTGCGCATCCTATTTGCTATATAAATATAGCTAGCGGATTCTCTTGTCGCCATCTCCAAAAAGCTATTAGAATCATTTAACTTTTATTTTCCAATCATCAGTAACTGTAATTATCTAGAATACTAAATTTTGATATTCCTAAGAGACACGGACAAATTCATTAAATTATCGGCTTTGTTGGCAAACATTGAAATGTTCAAAGGATGAATAGGTATACCAAATTTAGTATGCTCAGCTATCTAACTCAGTCTATGAAATATTCAAACCTTTCAATTCTTGTTAAATATTTATTCGTAAATATGTTGGAATATATTGTAATATAAGATAATTTGAATATTTTTTGATTTGTCAATGAAATTTTATATTATTGGGAGCTTAACCTAGCCTAAGAATACGTGAATGTATTTAAACCAAAACATAATTGAGTAATGATCCAGTCGTGTTATAGATGTAAATAGTGGCGCTTATAACTAATTCATTTGTAAAATCAAAAACTAATTATGATCTTCCTTACTGAAATATATGGTATGTGCAATACCGATATGTGCATAAATAGTAGGCGAGGACGAGGTCTACCTCACATAAAGGATCCTTTGACCGAACAAAGACCCCCCCACCTTTACTAGTTAAATTTTAATCCAATCAAAAATTTGATTTTGCACCTTACAATAATAAATTTTCGAACAATTAGATTGAAGTAACTAAAGTTTATACTATATAAGGAGGTGAGTGAGTTGTTTATTTCATTCTCCTTTCTTACGAGCTCTGGCGGTTGTCTCTCGGTCGGTCTATTCTCCCTCTACCACAATGGCTTCATTTACTTCTCATTATATTATCGAGGCGACGTTCCAACCAATAATCCCGCTCATCAAGGTGGGTCCTCACCTCTGTGTTCAGTCTCAGGAGAAATCTCTCCACTTCATCGTCGTCAAATCTTCTATAACAGACTCAACTCTCCTATTTATGAGCCCTATCTTCACTAATCCAAATGATCCTGTCAACGATAAAGTTTTTGGCTATACCCAGACTCTGGAAACGTGTGGTGAAGAAACGCGGGATCATCTTGCCTCTAACATTGAATGGGTGGAGACACATGCGTTATTGAAACTGTCAGGATTTCTCTCCACCCCGAAGGAAGCTACAGGGCCACCAAAACCTCTCCAATGAGATAGTCTTATTCTGCAGGCAAAACATTCAACGCTATCAGTAGTTGTTAGTTGGTTTAATTTTTGATAGTTGAAGAATCCAGCTTCAGCGATAGATCTTGCCGAAGGAGAATTATGGGGCCATGAGACTAGACTCTCAATACGTTCTTCCAGATCATGAAACTTATAGGTGGATAGTTTCGGTTTCAGATAAAATGAGTTAATTGACTTGTTTAAAACTTGCATCGTAGTCCTTTAATAGTTAAAAAAAGTAAATAATAATAATTTACTGTATAAAGAAGATTTTGATTTGTAGAATTGCAATAATATTGCCGGAATTTTAAACTACTAGAAATATGGGCGTGGCTCCTGGGCGATACCACATTTTTTAAATGACCGCGCAAAATATTTAAAGGTATTTTAAATTATTGAGAATGTGGGCTTTGCTCCTGGGACCTTGATTGATTAATGTGAATTTTTCAAATGACTTGTAAATAAGTATAAAAATGATAATATTAAAAAAATAAATATTGCACATATGTATGTATTGTTTTTTAAAAAAATTAACAGTAGCAATTTTCGTCATGCAATCCGTCGTAGCCGTTTTGTACGAACATCTCGCCAACTAATATGGAACAAGAGTATCTGACAATGCTTAATCAGTTTACTGATCAATAACTGACATATAGACATTCGTCTAAATGGTTTACGCTCTTGCGCACGCCATCAATAGATTATATTTTCACATCTACAGGATCATCCCATGCAAGGCGACATCATAAATTAAAATAAATTGAAGTATATGAAGATAATACTTGAACCTTGCATTGCTATACTGTGTCTCATTAGTCAGTTAGTTAAAAATGTAAAAAATATGTGTAATATAAACTTTCCAAAAATATCTAAAAATAGTTATAATTAAATTTAATTTGAAAAATTAAAAAAAATTGTTTTGAAATTCGAATTCTCCATATGCAGCATAGTACTTTAGTCTCGATACAAATAATTAATCAAGTTTTTAACAGTAAAATTAAATTCTCCATACACAATATTTACTCATGACTAAATAATTAAATGCATGATAGATAGAATGATAAAAACAGAAAGATAGGGATTATAATAGTATATAGCGGTCTGATAATTCGGACAAGTATAAGAGACTGTCAAGGAGACGACCCTATAAAATTTTGAAAGTTTGAAATGATTTAATTATTTCAACAGGGAATTTTTTTAATTAAGAATATTGTTTTGCAAAAGCAATTGTATTGACAATGACCAAATGGGCCACAAACTGTGCCAATTTTATATAATTAAAGCAATAATATATCGGTATATTGCAAAGACACGTCACGTAATTTTTTTTAGATCTCTTATGTACGTTAAATTTAATAATTTTTTATAGTAGTTGAATATTATAAAAATGGGAACCATTACCCTTTTAAACCCACATTACGTGGTTTAATTAGAGTGGACACATATTCTGAGGTGAGGCATCAAACATAATTACTAAAACATTTGCATTTTAAGTATTAGCATGCAGTTAATAAAATCAGTTGCAGTAGTAAAATAGTTTTTATTACTCACTATAATTTAATTCTAGATCAGATGTTTTAGTCTATGCTGGACATTCTATTCATCAACTATCGAGTATCTATTCATTTTCGTGAACGCTCCACATACAGTGAAGATTATTTCAAATGAGAGCATTAAACTTCACTCGCACTAGCCAGATATCTGTTTAATATCGCTGGTATAAACTTTCACATTAGTCAGCATATTATATGGAGCCTGAGATTATTTATTTCCTTCGCCTTTATTCTGTAATATATCGACCAGGAAGAATTATAAACAAAAGAATATTGTAAGCCAAAGAATTAAGCACAAAGTCTGTAAGGACAAATCATAATTAACATATTTAATGCTATCAATGTCGTATAGATTTCAATGCAATAAGAGATAGAATATGACCATAGAAAAAAATTATTGTATAATTATAGTATGGCAGGTTTATCTGTTCACACTACAAACGATGATAAAGCCTTCATAAAAATATAGTTCTAGTCAACACAATTTATATAGTCAAAAGCTGCGAATGAAGTAATTATTGCTTTTTGGCTCTGAATACTTTCAAATAAGAATAATATCTTTTTTTACTTATTATAGAAGTAATCGTGATGTCTTGTATTATAAATATTGCATCTTCATATTAAAAATAGTCGGTTAACAAATGTATTTATGAAAACATGATTAAATAGCTAACTTAAGGTATTATTATAACTTATCAATTAATATCCAGTATTATTTCGCTTAGCAAAAGACATTTATTTAGTAAAAAGGGTGGAAGTAAGATAAATTATTATATTAAAAATAAGATTTATAGGTATGTTAAGAAAAACACTATGACATATTTATGCAATTTGAGCTCAATTTGTTTACCAAATATCTGATGTTTTTTCAAAGAAAATGTTTATTTCCTATATACTGAACTTTTCATATCTTGAAATTTGTGTAATTCATCCATCTGAAAAATGGAATATGTTTGAGATATATTTCAATCGGATGGAAATTTTTTCAACTGTGTGAATTCTATTATTATTTAAACTAAAAAATCTGTAAGATAAAATGATTGAAGTTGAAATTTTTTCTATTTATCCAAATTAGCTAATTTATTTGAGACAGTTTAAAATATATATGTAAAACTGATGATCAAATAGATATAATCAATTAATAATCAAAATATTTATTAAATACTAAAACTGAACAATCTTAAAATTTTCCAAATTTTATAATAAAAAAAACGATTCCTGAGTTATCAGATTTTAAAATATGTTTGAAGGATTTAAAATAATTTTTCTAATAGATAAGTGTTTCAAAATTTTGTCATGGATTACAAAATGGGTGATTAGTTAAAAGCATTTGAAATGTCGGCATTTCCTAAAAATAATTTTAAAAATTGTTTTGTAACAATTCAGGTTAAAACATTTCTTGAGATTATGTGAGACAATTTTTCTTTCTTCGTTAATTAAAATTGGTACACACAAAGTCCTCTTTTTCTTTGGACTAAAAGTAGTATGTAAGGACGAGGTCGGGTATCGCCATCATCGTATTAGTTCGGAATAGATATTGCTCCATCAACTAGTCACATGCTCGAAAGACAGTCATCAATTGAGGGTAGAAGTTTTCCTGTAAAGTCCGCCCCGCAATAAAGTAATCATGTGAGACAGTATCAAACCTTTCTCTATTTCACAGCCCAATATTTGAGGGATTTGGATCAGGTCTTTGCTATATAACATAGAAGTCGACTATGTTTTAATAATAATGTCTTTAAGTAAAACCGTATCAATATTTTGATTAGGCTTGTCCCGCCAGAGTTCACTCGATATAATATCTAGCCGTCGGAACCATCCAGACGTATTCACTTCATTCATGTTGAGATTGTAATGAATGGAGGTTAGAATTTTGTCTTGTTTATAGGAAAATATTGCAGGGAAGGAGGGAGATATCGACATTGGCTAATCAGAGGTGGCCGAACGACTTGTTGAGCGAATACGCAATATAAAAGTAGTAGGATAAACCCGATAATAATTACTATGGCAATTTGTCGTCCTTCTTTAAACATCCTCTGAATTGGACGTTCATTCTCATACATTCTTTGGTATGATAAAACGTTGAAATAGGGATTCTCCAATACTCATAATAAAACAATAGGTAACAATTTGTAGACTCTGACTCATAATTTGATGATAGGTTCTGCACTCTGTTTTGGAATCGTAGATAATCTCGAGATGTTGGCAAAATTAGAAAATATTGATAGAGGGACAGAATTGTAGACTCTGGTTCAAATTTCTTACCAGTCTTGAATATGTACAACTTATCCTCACGATGTTTATATTGTTGTAATTATATTACAGCCAACTTATAATGTGAAGGGAGATAGGTGCGAGAATAATTCCAGTAAATTAACACAAAGAGTTTATAATTTGGAGCGGGATCTAACACAACCTTTCCCGTATGAAATACATTGACGTAGACGGGATTTCATTTGAAAATTTGTAAAGCAGGAAAGATTTAAACCTCATATTGCATTGTACTATCACGACTTGATGATTGGCTGAAGCGATATAAATTGATTTGTTTACCCAATTCATAGGTAAACGTTTCGTTTGCAACACAAGCGGCTCCAAAAAAAAGTTTTAAAAAATAAAAAAGTATATATTTTTAATGAATTTCACACTAAGAATAATAGTTTTTTGCATATAACGGCGAGCACAAATATTGGGATGCTCAATTGGACGAATCATACAATTAAAATTAAGCCCTAGTAGGCAGTTTAAATTGACCGCGAAATACTTTATTAACACATGTAGATGACATTTTTGAGTGCAAGAGTGTGAAAATATGACCATTTTTCAAAATATTTTTTAAATAATGAAATATTATCCCATCATCTTCTCTATTTATAATACAAATATCTATAAACAAGAGTCTGAATGAGTCATTCAAAAAAACAATAAAAAATGTGGATTTTACACTAAAGCATATGAGCTCTGCTGTATGGAAAGACAACATTTGTTGAGAAATTGATTACTCACTACATGATGCATTATATAAAAATAACTACCAAGAGATATAAAATGGTTCATCGGAATTCATTAAGAGTGACCAAAAATGAACAAGGATGAATATACATACATTTCCAAATTTCGCAAAGACAATATGTCCAGACCATTGACTATTATATTGGGGATTTCATTCTATAACATTGAATAATAAGAATATTTATGAAAGATTTTAAATTAAATTAAAACAAAAATCAACTATCAATGATTTCGTATCTACACAAAATGCTATTTCAGCACAAAATCGTCCTTCTGCATCTACATCTGCAAATTTGGCATCATCAGATATATATTTCCTATAATCACAGACCAATAAAATTATTTCGGAAAGGGTGGCAATAATGTTAGAATTGTGAATACAATAGAACCGGATCAACATGAAAAAGTCTACATTCCATCTAGAACACCTAGCCATTAATAAAACATCATTGAAAACTAAATTTGATACTAATCTTGAATATGATGCAGAAGTAAAAATACTTAAATGGATTTTTCTTAAAGGTGATAAACTAACACTAGTATCTCATACATTCTTGGATTTAAATTATATACAATAAAAAGTACATTAAAGGCAAACATTCCTCCTGGTCTAAGACGAGGCAGCTATTCTCTATATGTATACTGTGACGCTTTCTCCGAAAGGATTGTTGAAGACGTATTGGTGCCATTACACCGCACGCTACATCAAGCGCTTTTGGTGGCTCTACAAGTATTCTATACGATAGTCAATTATATGTCCCTGCATGAAACGTTCATTTGATATTATTTCAATTAAAATATGTGATGACGCACTTTAGTAAGGAATAATTATGATTGGATATTCGATACTGATGTGGGGTGGAGGTCGATTACATGATATGCCCGTATACGCCGGCAGCCGTTGTCAAGTTAAGGGAGGTTTCTTCAGCACCATCAAGAGATTTTCTACTCCTATTCTCAGAAAATCAATGACACACTAGTTAACTTTTATTAAGCGTGTTGCACAATCTGCCGTCAAAGTTGGCACAGGTCTCATTGGAGATATTGTTACAGGAAATCATAAGGATATTGGTCACAGTGAAATTGTTGATATAGGTCGTGAATATATTTGAGAGGATATTCTAGTCCTCGCCTCTGTTAATCAAAAAGAGGCGAGAGTCGTAAGAGTCGTAATGAGGCCTATAAATAAAAGTAAGAAATCTCCTGTTCCATCTAAAAAAGGAAAGTGCAAAGTACCCGGCCAAGCAGTAAACGAAAAAGAAGAGAAAGAGAAAATCTAATAATATCGGGCTGAAATTATGCTGCTTACAGATAGTGATTACCCCAGAACTAAGTCCGAGTAGGGGCTTTTTGAACAGCGACAAATGCAAATGGATATGGATCAAGCACAGTCATCCCTTAATAGCGTTTCTAAAGATAATGCTCCGATAGAATTTTCCATTTCGGGTTCCTCTAATGAATGAATTGATCTTAATGATATCTATTTGGAGCTGAGTTGCAAAGTTGTAAGCACAGATGAATGTGATTTTACCGCCGGCAGACGTGTGCTCATCAACAATATTTTACATAGTTCAATGTTAAATTTATAATGGGTAAAACCCAGCTGGAGGGAAGAATGCAACTATATCCCTACCGTGTTATTCTCAGTAATATCCTCCAATACTCTATTTGGAGAATGCAAACCAACTTTCTGCAAGTGGTTTTGCAAAGGAACTGCCGGTAAAATGGAAACAGTCGAAAATAATGGTCACATTGCTCGACTGGCGAGGACTTTGAATAGTAAAATCTTTCAACTATATGGCCTCTTTGGCTCGATATGATTACACAGAATAAATATCTATTCAATTAATTGGATTTCCATATTAAACTTGTCCGAGCCAAGTCTGATTTATAAATGATAGTTGCTGGTGGATGAATAAATATTTTCGATGCAGTACTACATATACGACGAGTAAATAACTCACCAAGCATCATTTTGGAATATGAGACACAACTTCTGACTCATAATGCCATATATCCTGAATGAGTATGAGTCATAATAAGGAAGAACTGTTTCGTGAACATATGCCCCAAGTCGATTATTGTTGGAATGGTTGATAATAATACTTATAATGGAGATGTTGCATCTAATCCATTTAACTTCCAAAAGTATAATCTCAACCATATGGCTCTCTATAAGGATGGAACAAGTCTACCCTTTAGACCTCTAACTCCCGACTATGGCAAAGACATGTGTATTCAGGAATATATGACTCTTATACAAAGTCTTGATCGTGATGGAGATTTTAGTATTTCATTCGAGGAGTATGTCGCAGGCGACTATAACCTCTATGGATTCAATCTGACAACTGTTCTGTCTCTAATAAACCATGCTCAGCCTTATCTAGAGGGTAATCTATGATTGGAGTTTAAATTTGGTGAGGTACTTACAGGCACTATAAATGTAATAATCGTGGTGATATTTGACGGAAAAGTGGAAATTATACGTCAGCATAACGTTCTCGTCGACTACAAGGATTAATAATGCTAACTATTGCGGAACTCGGTCTTCTCATCACTAAAATTTCACAATTTTCTTAAAACTATTTCTTTGGAATCTCTCTCTTGAATAAACTACCATCAAATCCAAAAAACATCCCACTTGAACTCATTGTGAATACTGATACTGCCAACTTTCTTGGAGCGCACAGAATTGCTGTGGTCATTATCACCAATAATCGTGGAGAAGTATTTGAATCGTTTAGGGAACCGATACTGCCTAGTCTATAACTCTGGTTGAATAAACATTGTCCTCGAGGTTAAATTTCTAATAAGCAAATTATTTAAGGTCCGTTGATCCCTATACGTGGTGCTTATTGTCTCTTGTACGTATATCACCGTCTTATGCTTAATCACTATATGAAAGATATTCAGAAACAATTACTCACATGTAAAAATACTGACTCATATGTACTTGCCTATATTAAAAATTAATTTCCACAATTATTTGTCATGAAAATTATCTATTTTAGTATACTGGAGATAAAGTGGAAAATACTCAACTTAATATAACAAGTTTGCTATCAATTGTGTACATGAGAATATGGCCTTACGGATTATTTTAATGATATTGATTTTTCTAATATCAGACTTGAAATCGGTACAAGAATATCAGCGGATGAATGATGGTTTAATTATGATTCCAAGAAGAATCCATTTATATTTCAAACGGATATTGAACAATTTTAAAAAGTTATTTTAGGTAATGCCATTTCTGCTATACTAGGGTTTCATCCTCAAGTGGGTCGAATGAATTCTATCAAAAAAATTGAAAGAATGGCTATGCAGATTAAATACACACCGCTTATTCAGTGAAGAAAAATTAAATGGATTGCACTATATGCTCTTACAGTTTTTCCTCATTAAGAAAAATATTATCTCTACATTAAGACAAGCATCTGCATTACTAGGGAATCTAGCGAGGCCGAAATAAATTGCAGAAAGTCACGGAATCCAATCTTCAACTTCTTCACCCGTTCATGGTCGTCGTTGCCTTTCTCAATTCAAACTCCGCGTCCATCGCCATATAGCGTTCCTTGGTCTGAGAAATTACCGACACGTCCTATCCTCCGACCATGCCTGGACCCTCTGCACAGATGATATGTGAATCATAATCTCAAAGCCTAATCTTCTAATTGCACTCCTGAAAAGCTGCACCTCAAACGCACCTGGAAAGATGAGACAAAATATAATATTAAAATTTTTCATTAATTAGTAATAACGAAAAAAATAAACTTACTGGTAACATGGTCATGCTCGCGTACTTTCCACTTTTTCCTAGACTTATCCATCGGGTTGAAGCGGTCTGAACAGATGTAGTAGAGCTTTGTCCTTCGGTGAGTTGTTTCCTCTTCTATCGACGTTCCTACAAGTTGACGACCGTTGATGTGGTTCCCTTAATAGACCTCCTTGGCCAGAGCAGTGAGCGCAATCATAGCGTATATACGCAGTTGTCACCAGAGAAAACCTGATAAGAGCTGTTGATGGCAGTGGCTCGAAGTCCTGGATGTGGTACGAGGAAAAACGATATAGCGGCTGCCTTGTGTTCGGCTCTGTTTTAGTCCTTCTGTAGAAAACATACGATATCAGCGTGGACGATATCGAATACCACTTCTCGAAAACTTGATGGGTCTTCTTATGTGATGGTACCAGTGTCTCTGTATAGCAATTTTCCTGATTTTTCTGCTGATATTAAGGGCTGGGGACAACGCTTGCAGTGGTTGTATCCAAAGTGAGACTGAATCTGATCGTTCTATGAATTGAAAAGCCGGTTAAGGTTGGCGATTCCTACATAATGCGACTTTCCTTCCTTCTTCGAAGTAACTGGCAGGATGCTGACAAGGCAAGGTTCTCGATCGTCGACATGTTGCAGGGGATAACCACAGGCGCAGAGCATACGTAGAGGATGGTTCTCATTCTCCTTGATCGACTCCAATATATTGATGAAGATGTCGGGGTTCTACTTCTCAAATCGTAGGATATCGGCAGCAGTGATGGGGAAAGTCGGGCCAATAAACTTGAGCTCATCAATCCACTGAGCATAAGATGCTGTTTTATAACGATGATCATTGATATCATATATCATTATAATGAAAGACGGAGAGAACTGCATACATGAATAAGTTTTCCTGGTCCCTGTTGTTTATATTAATGACTGTCTGAAGGACGGAGTACTACAGCTCCCAGACCGCGACGATGAGGTATGCTATGGTAGTGGGTGATCCTCATGTCGAACCACTCGACCGTCTCTATGATCCAGTTGTAGCCATTCTGGAATTTTGGATAAATTCATTGACCCGTCTGAGGAGACCAGCGATCACATCATCGAAAAACGATTCACTGGTTGCAACCATGGCTGGAAGTGAGAACGTCCAGAGCGAGAAAGTCCAGGACCTTGTACCCTGTGCACCCACTAAGAAGAGTCATCACCGTGCGGTTGATGATAGATGATAGGAACTCGAGAGGCTGGATGGGAGTATTTACCGGCTCGAACCTGATATATCGCACAGCACCCTCCATAGCTGACGTTTCTGGTTTTGGAATTGATGACCGGTTTTGAAATGACCAGTTCTGGAATTGATGCACCACTTCATTCTGGTATTACTCCATTATAGCTAGAGGTTCTGGGAAACAGGTCTCCCGGTGAGAGTATAGCTCAGAGTAATTTGTAAATATTCTTGAGCATTGACGGCCCTTAAACTCACGTTTATAAACAGTATCGATCGATCGAAGGAGGTAGATGAAATAGATGTAGAGGTTGAGATGTAGTTAAGAAGGTTGGAGAGGCTGGTACTGTTGGTGAGGCTTGAGGGGTCGGAGATTGGGAGGTTGATACTGTTGGTGAGACGGGAGGGGCAGGACTTGAGGAGAGGCTGTAGTTGGGATAGGTGCATCAGTAAAATTTCTGAGCTCATCCCAGCTAGAATAGTTTTTTAGAGTTGAACCTGGAACTGACAGTGCAGATAGTCGCGAGTCCGCAGTATCCTGCGGACCTGTGAGCAGCTCCATATAATTCTTGATCGGAGATATTAGAGGCTGGTAAATAAATATTAAAAATAGGTACTTTACATATGTATTGTTATTAAAAATGTTAGCAGTAGCAATTCTTGTCATGCAATCTGTCATAGCCATTTTGTGCAAACATCCAACCAAACTAATATAGAATAATAGTAATCTGATAAAGCTAAATGAAGTTACTAATCAATAGCTGACATGGTACTCTACAGACTTTCGTCTAAATGGTTAAATTAAAGTTAAATAAAGGTTAAATTAAAGATTATATTACAACTTTCCATTACTATACTGTGCCTCATTAGTCTACTAGTTAAATAATGTAAAAATATGTGCAATAGATACTTTCAAAAAATATCTATTAATTGTTATAATTTAATTAAATTTGAATCGTTAACTATAATTAATCCAGTTTTAATAACAAAGTCAAATTCTTAAAACAATAATTAAAAATAGCAATTACTATGAATAGATGGGATATTAATTTGAATTAATACACAGAAAAATAAGGATCACTTGTTGAAACTGGACAGACATGATAAAGAACAAAATATACTTGCGAATAACGAAAATACTTCAAAAACTAGAGAGACTGCTGGCGAAAAGACGACCGTCGAAGAGCTCGTAAGAAATGAGAATGAACTTAACCACTTGTGCACCTTCTTATGTACTATGATACTCGATTTTTATTAGTTCCTAATTAAAAATGGTAGGGTGCGGAACCTAATACCCCTCTGCCCCCTCCCTGCTCTCGTGTCCCCGTGCTTCCATGCTGCTCTGCCACCCTATCCCCAAATCGACCAATCAGAATTAAGTGCGCGATAACTCATTTGGCCTAGATACGTCCTTACATACTACTAAACTTGCAAAACGACAATCAAATCAATTTATTCAAATATTTCAGTCAATAGAAATATTTTGAGTCTACTTTTCATGACTTATCTAAAATAAATTGTTCACAATATGAATTATCAATCGGTTCTTTTCGAATGTCAAATTCGTTTACAAAACAATTTCGGGAAAGTCCACTAAATTTTAATTTACAGAGACGTTAATTTAACAGAAATTGCAAAAAGACTGCGAATTTAATCTAAATAATTAATTGTTGGGCTTCGATGGACTCGACGAATTTAAATAGTTTTTCTCGAGTCTTTCTCAATTGCTTCTAGTATATTGAAAAAAGCATGATGAACTGTCATTTAGTTTTATTGGGACTATTATTGATGTCCTCATAAATCACATTATTAAACTTATTTTCTCTAACGGTTTGTCACAATTGTCTATTCCTAAACTTCCATTCCGTTTATTGTAATTACTCCAAATAAGAAATAGTTTGTTTAAGCTATATTATTTCATTTAAAAAATATCATGACTGTATATGTGTATATATTTAGCCCTGAAATAGTCTCTATATATATATACCTAGTTGTCAGTTTTTTTTCTTTTACAGTTAAATTTATAGTGTGTGTTGAAATGTGATGATAATAATGAGATGGTTTAATTTTAATGACGTTATATGCCAGAGTTCTGCTAAATTATTAATTGGAATCTGAGAATCTGACATTTTACGATCAACAGCTCAGAGAATATTATTAATCTTAATTCAAAAAATGTCTTCTGAGAATTCGGATAATGGCAGATTGTTAAATTTATATTTGATAGACGTCATTATCCACTTACAATTCATGATATTCTTGCATAAAATAATAATTATTTTAAAATTTACATGTAGCAATGATATTTTCTTTTTAATTTATCTCAACGTATACTTATGGTTCATTAAATAAGTCCTTTCTTTTATGTGGTCTCAAAGTGAATGTATTCAATATTATTTTAACTTAATTTATTTAACACATTTCCCATTCAGGTTCGATCTATCTCTATTATGCTAAGGGGAGAAGGTCATACGGAGTGGAAAATTCTCCGTGGAGGGGACTGGAGGACGGTGAAAGACTCTCAGATCTACTTCACCGGTCAGTCAGTTTTATGGGGGCACAATCTCAAACACCCGTCTGCTCTAGGAGACGGCCACATCATTAACTGGGATGAGGACGTGAATCAGAGGCACACAAATACTGTCTTGCCCCACGGTCAGCATCGATGGAAGTTCCAATTCCCGCTGCCCGAGTCCTGCCTCCCCTGCTCCTTTGAGAGCAAATCCGGGCACATTCGGTACTACCTGCTCATGACTGTTGACCTACCGATTGCATCTAGCCAGCACTTTGTGCATCACATCACCCTTATCGCTCCTCATGTCGACTGCATGGAGACCCGTTATCTCATTCCCCACTACTTCAAAGCCAAGAGCAAACCCTGTTGCTGGATGTGTGTTGCGTGTTCCAGGCCCCTTTCTGTTATTGCCAACTTGGACAGATCCGCTTACTGTTGTGGGGAGCACATAAAACTTCGCTGCCATGTATATAATGGCGAGAATCGCTGCCATCGTCTAAGAGTACGTCTAGTGCAGCGTACTTTGTTTCATGTCACCGGCACGGTGATGGGAATCAGTCGTCAGCTTCAAAGCGTCCCGATTGAATTCTTCGGTGAGATGATTCGACCACGTAGCGAGCTGGACGTGGACTTATCTCAGTATCTGTACATTCCACCGATGCCCCCCACTCTGTCTTGTGATTACTGTAAGCTAATTCAAATCACATACTTCTTGCAAATTGGACTTGTTGAATGTGGGAGTCTTAAACAGTCGCTAACGCAACGAATCCCTACAAATGGCCGGCAAGAGTTACTCGACAAGCCAACATCCTCGAGTGGTCGACAAACAGTCAGTCTTGAGATACCGATTACTATTGGAACCCTACCTTTTAGAATACCCAACGACCCCCCTTTGGTATTGGATTATCGACGAGCTGTGGACCTTGTTGAAGGAGGGAAATACGTCAGTCCCGAGTTTTGTCAAGGACAAGTCTACGATGGAACGGCCGGAATGGAGAAAGAGGAAATGGTAGTATTTCAGCCAGTTTATGTGACAGCCAAAGTTAAAAGCTCTGTCATGAAATATATCCACGGGAACTTTTACGAAGACGAAAGTTGCATGGAGAAAATATCCACTGTGTAAATCTGTTAATAAATTTAATTAATTTATCATTTGGCGGTATTATTGTTTCCCAGTTCTCTATTTTCGAAATAAATTCTAGGGATGTATATTCTTTAAAATAGAAGGACTAAAATATTTATACGCTAACTATTCAATGTACATGAGAATAATTTATAATACTTATATATAGTTTGGAACAGATTAGTATAGGTATATTAAATGAAATGATTATCATGAGCTGAATTCTTATCTGTATACATTATGTGAGTAATTATTATTTGTATTTAATTTATTACATGATCTAATTAACTTATATGGGAGGTTACTAAATCAACCTCTCAATATTGTACATAATTGAACTATGATACTATTCAATATTTATTAAATGGATTTCCTTAATATTAATGACAGACATTTTGTCCAATCTAATAAACCTGGAACACAACATATCTTTTATATCTCATTAGAACAGAAATATTCATAAAAGACATGAATTAAATAATCAATAAATTTTCAAATGCAATGCACGTCCTTTAATTTTTTCGTGTAAACGGCTAATAAACTGTTACATTTTATTCCACTATTGTGCTTTAAAATTATCTACATGTCTACCTTATTTAAAATTGTTTGCTACAAAATTTACAACATCGATAACTAAACCCAATTGTTATTGTGTAACAATAAGATTCAAATATAAAAATCCATTCTCCACTTTTACCTCCTTACATAAGGGAACTGTGGATAAATAATTAAGACCAATATATAACCGCTTATCGCTCAACTTGCCTTTGGGGAATATAGGACGCTTGTCTGGTGTGTCGATTAATTGTAACATAAAAAGGTTTAGTTTCACTCGGGATTGTTTATAATTTTCTCCTCCTGTTCTACTGAATATTGGATAAAAATCTAGAGCGGGTAGCTAGCTGGCTTCCTGAATATCTTTTTCATTGTAAAATTAAGATGATTTATAAAAAGACTATGCGATGTGGTTAATATCAGAAAATGTGCAAAGGACCTTTTCATGTTTTGAAAATATTGTGCAAAACTTGACAACACAAATAATTCCATTAATAATAAAAAAACAGTTTTGTATTTGAACTGTTGTTAATCAAAATGAAACAGTGGTTTATTAATACTCGATTATTAAAAGTTACTAGATTTTATAAAATAAAATATTGTCATTATTTACAATTTTTCAAATCATTATGTTATTCGGAAATAATACCTAACGTAGGTACTCATTATATTTTTTAAAAATAGGTATTTACAAATTTACTTGTACTATATTTAAGAATCAAATGGATGCAATTTTAAAACTTGTAATTTTAATTTATTTATAATTAAAAATAAACTTAACTATGTTAGCTTTTTTCTGCACGAGAGACTCCAAAGGACTCGGTAGTTTATAATTAAGTGATAAAAAGCATTTTATTTAGAAATTTCCCAAAAAAACATAAATTATTTACACGACCAAAATGCGAAAATAGTTTTAGTTATACTTTTAACAACCTTTTTTATTCATCAATATAACGGAATTTGTAGACCAAATTATAGTCATGTTTTAAAATATGTAACTCCCAAGAATAGATTTGTTTATTTCAAAGATCATATTGTTTAATATATGAATGAATAAAAAGGTTTAATTGTGTTTATTGTGTATAATTGATTATATAATTTTTCTGCACAATAAATGGATGACAGTTCGTAAATTAATTGAATAAAGTAGTTAATAAAAGATTAAAACATTTGTGTACCTATTTTTTTACTGAGCATATACTATTCATCAACAAATTTGATATAGTATTATATATTCGAGATTTGATAAATTTGATCATTTCTAGATGTCATTTTTTCAGTTTACCTACAGAAAATATATCAATTATTTTTTTACCATTTTTAAAATTAAAGAATTATTTGTTAAAATAAAATGGTTAACATGGATAATATTGGGCATTAACATTTTATAACATTAACTAACAATTGTTCAAAAGGAAGATAAAAGAATTTTTTTTTAAATACAAATTTTGTTTCAAAGGTTTTATAAATGTTTACAAATTATTACGAATGTTTATAAAAAATATATCTACTATTCATAATGTAAATTTAGTCAATAGAAAATCGCATTCAGCATATGGTAAAATAATTAAGATTTAATTTCCTTGAGCAGAAATTTGGTAAATAAATGATATTATATCAATATTTTTCACATAAGCATCTCTTCAATCATATAATGGCTGCGAGTCCTATTATTATATTATTTATAAAAACATTATTCAAATTTTACATCACTGACAAATTTAGTTAAATTAAAAATAGAAAAATTTCTAAAATAGTTAAATTATTACCTTGTTAATTATTTATGAAACACAACAAATATGCAAAACATATTTTTCTATCCATTTTCATCGGATATATCGTGCGTATTAGTATTGTCACCAGACTTCCTGAGTGTTCTTTGTTGAAATATTCCCAATTGAGAGTTAACTGGATTTTAGACTCTTGTTTATAATGTTTGTTTGACATGTTGCTGGTTAGGGAAATAACTCCAGACAATATAAATGCTTTAATGAAGTTTTTCTGTGCATTTAGAAAAGACTCTTTATTTATCTGCCTTACAGTCCTACTTTATTTTATTCCCAAATTATATTTCATATTTCTAAAACGACTTTTCATCACTATTTCCATAATGAATTCCCTGACATAATTATATTAAATAGAAAGAATGTTTAACAAATTTTAATGATTAAAATTAATAAACATTTAATCAAAAAATCTTTTAAAAAATGTAATAAAATATTGAAACCATTTACTCAACATAAATGGCAGACTACTTTTAAAAGTAGTATACAAATATTAATTTCATTTTTTAAATATTTGTTTCTATCAAAGAACACGAAAATTATGTACATACATAAAAACAAGAAACATATATTAACATGACATAAACTCTTTAACAGATAATATTTTAATAGTTTAAATATCCGTTAAGTTTCAACAAACTTTCATAAATTTTATAAATAAAATAAAATAGAGCAATAATAGTGTGCTAAATCAAATAAATCCATCAGATAAACTATCGATATATAATTACAAATTATATATAATCGATCGATTTAAAAAAAATATATTGGTTGTTTTTAACTCATTGTATATAAGAATTCTCCCTTAAAACACATAAATATAATTTAGTTAAAAAATTATCGACTGCCTTAAAATTTTTAATTTAAAAATTATTGGATTTTTTATTATAAAGTATTAAATATTATAGATGGTGTCTAGGAAGTTAAAACCATTCAAAAGATGTCTGAATGTTTTAAGATAATATTTCTATTAATTTAAACTAAATTTACAGAGTAAAATATTTTTTTTAAATCTAAATCTAAAACCATGGAGACCGACGAGTTTGCCATTCTCGACTTAAATTGATTCTAAAAACAGACAAATTCATGCCAGGCAATTCAAAATTTACGACAATTCTCTAATTTGTTTACTGACGATTGTACCATATATGCATCGAGTAAAACTAAAAACTTCTGGTGGTCAAAGAAAAATCGCTAATACTTCGAGCAAGTCTGACAACACCCTCCATCCTCGATGATATGGGCCCCCATGTCGGAACATCACCACCATGTCGGAACATCACTTGATCGGCACATTTTTTATTGCTGCCCGAATTGATAGCCATCTTCTAAGAGACGAGTTCATTCCAGAACTGGAGAGAAGGGGAATTACGAGGAGTTGTCATTTCCAAAAATATGGATCCCCACCACACACCGCTCATACACTCGAAATTTTTGGAAGTGTTGCACAATTCCCTGGCTTGCTTTATAGTCCCGACCTAACCTCCTGTGACTTTATGCTTTGTGGGGATTGTGGAGAAGAAAATATTACGATCTCAGACAAAATGTACAACAACTCTTTGACGAATTTGCCAAAGACACACCCAAAAATTCATGTTCGGAATTAGCATCGTCTTGTTTTGTGTATTGAATTAATCAGAAGGATTACAAATAGTTCAGAACTAACTAATCTTACTTAACTAACAAATTCAAATATAAAGTGAACACAAGAAACATATAATATTTATTTTTTAGATTAGAATTAATTAAATTAAATTGATTAAATACAATTTATAGATAGGTTCCATATTATGTCCTTAATTTCAGACATATAAACCTCTCAATATGAAGTAAATGAGCGACCTAATAATTGTAGTTTTGTGATTTATTTTAGCTATATTTATATAGCTCTATTTTCTTGTCGTGAAAAACAGCACTCAATCGAATTTTATGATAATATTCTTTAAAAATTAACACATATTTTAGTTACTTTGTGAAAATAGTTCAATAACTTGTCGAAAAATATATCTAATAACACCGATTTAAGTTTATAATGTTGATTTGGATTAAAATATGGAAAATGTAAATTTATTGTTTTGGCTATAATATGCAATAAAAAATTTTCATTCTGCATAAATTTCATAATTCCCTTTCGATATATGAAATGTTAACCGTCGTACCAATAAGATGTAAAACCATGATTTCTGTATTAACAACCGGTGCATTCGAGGTTGGCCTCTATTTTATTATTCTATACCATATTGTCATTATTCCGACTGTGAAAATCTTTACTCTTTCAAAATTGGGCCGACTGTAAGCACAACGCAACTTTCCAACATTATGTATATTTTACGATCTGTTTGGAATAAAAAATGGAAAGGATAACTATCGCTCGCCGCGCTGAGTATAGACACAAAAGATGGGGGATAATTTCCAATTGCTATAACCTCCAATACAGTTAACTGTACTCAACTAGATCGCGCGCGCTGTTGCCAACCTCATTTGCATATATTAGAGGAGGAAATCTGTGGAACGACCAGCTCAAATAATCGCCTGTCATTTGGGCGAAGATTGTTGTGCGGACGGAATGGATTTAACTCAAATTTTAAAGTAGGTGAGGGCAATGTAAAGGATGTTTTAACTGGCGAGCAATTTCCAATCCCCCAATTTTTGCATATTGCATGAGACAGGTTAGTTGTCTGTTATTGGGAAGGCAAACCGATTACTACAACTGACAAATGACGCTCTCCAAGTATTCTTCGTTTCAAGAAAATTTTAAATTGTCACAAGTTTTTCTTATTTTTTTTATTAATGTAGAATTTTTTTATTTTTTTGCTCCCCATATAAAGTGCACATTTAGAACAAGTCAATGGAGATATTTATAAATATAACGAATCAACTCAACTATACTCTTTTGTTGAGCTTTACATTAATTAGGACATTAAACAGAAAATAAATAAGATTTATATATTATCATAAAAGAGTAATAGCAATTTTGGAACAAAATCTAAATAAAAAGATT
This sequence comes from Vannuccia rotundouncinata, assembly GCA_034780395.1. Taxonomy (NCBI): domain Eukaryota; kingdom Metazoa; phylum Platyhelminthes; order Proseriata; family Coelogynoporidae; genus Vannuccia; species Vannuccia rotundouncinata. The sequence continues at coordinate 29,493 of JAUZNC010029880.1, read as the reverse complement.
GTTCGATAAATTGATGTGCACCCATTGCGGTTTAAATTTAGAAACATTCCTATTTAGCAATATTTAAATTCAATGTATAATATATTTATATATATAAATATATATTATTATTATATTAGAATATATATATAGAATATGATTATGTAAACAATAAATTGTTTTAATAATTTTGTCTGCCAAAATCATCTTCTTGATTAAACATATAATCCTGAGCTTAACGAGAAATTAATATACAATCACTAAAATAGTAAATATATCCTTAATTGCTCCAGAAGCTAATTGGACAGATCTTATATAAACTGTTTCAAATAAATATGTTTGAACTTAATTGACCAATAAGTCTTAAGATGTCTGTCTCGTATGAATATAAACATTTTAAAATCTTTAAAAATGAAGTGTATTGATTAAATTTAATTTTAGCTAAATGTTTAAAAAATAAAATTTTTACAAAATCGATGAATTTTTGTAAAAAATATTCATAAATATTTTGCGTTTTTAAAAGAATACATGTTTTTATAAAAACTTGAAAGAATCCTAAATAGTCTAAATCGTGTAATGTAAAAAATTAGTAAAAATAAAATGATGGTTGTCAATGGTGAATAAAACTATATAAATGGGAAAAATACAAGAATTAAAGATATGAAATAAAAAAATCAATATATCCACAAAAATAAAAAAATGCCTTTTCTATTTATTATTTAAATCGAGTGTTATCAAAAAAGAAATTGTATTATTGACTCATTTTTTTAATAAAAAACTTATATTTTTCGACAATACTGAATATCTTTTGAAAGGTTCAATAAAAAATAATATTAGATTTGAATCATATATGAAAAATAGTTTCGTTGGCTAAATGTAAAGTTTCTATTTGCACTTGTTCTGAAAATTTAAAAAATGTAACCACCCCAATTAATTATACATACTAAATCAATTGAAGTGATCCAGAATTTGTTCAGAATACCAGAATTTTCATTTTTGTCCAATGTCTGTGCCATTTAAATTGAATAATGTGTTACATGAGCTTATTTATTAAGATGTATAGACAGACTTTGACAACTCAATTGTAAATATGATATTTTCTCAAATCTATTCCAAATTTATTTCAATCTATACATTTTTCTCTGTCTAATAGAATATAGAAGTCTCAGAATTGCTGGTATATTTATGTACTTGTATTAATTATATATATATATAATATTGTTAGATAATAATTTTGCAACAATGAATATCAAGTTAGTGTTATATATTAAGAATGACAACGCAACATCTTTGAGTACACAATGACCACTGGGAGATTATTAGTGCATAAAATGTGTCCTTAACAAAAATAATTTCATAATATTTAATATCAAAATATATATGTAATGTTAATATACTACAGCATACAGTGTGTTAAGTATAGTTCATAAAAATGAAAATAACATCATCATAGACTGCGGTGTCTGTTACAAAAAACAAAGTTTATAATTTATGTATAACAATTCAGGAATAATGTCTTTATTAACATTTCCATATTTCCATATATATATGCAATTTCACAAATATGTAAAATATAATAAAATTATAATGTTAGATATATAGTTGTATTTGGCATTTCTTAATATTTATAGCAGGTCACAAAAAAACATACATGAATATAATTTGATTTAAGCATGGAGTAAAATATATATATTATATATGTGGCAGTAATTGTCATATTTTGGCGAAGTGTTGATTCAATGAATTTTGGGATCAAAGTCCTTATATAAACAATTTTAAAAATTCTCAGACTAATAAAATACAACATTTCTAAAGCAATGTGGATACATATTAGCTAAAAATTTTGGAATACTATTTGAAAAGCAATTAAAGTATAATTAATTATATTTATTTTTATACTATAGTTCATTTTGTATACATACATGTGTATAATACTTCAGTTAATCTCTATTTAAATTCCGATTTGAAATGCATAGAAGCTTCAAATTTTGCTATGTATACTTTGACGAAATTTATACTGTATACTATAATATGATTCAATCAAAACATATTTGAATTAGCTAAATATTTTGATATAAACAGCACATATACAACATTTTGGAATTATAATAAAATTTCCAATTTATATTCATCCCATATAAATTCTTTTTCACTTTTGTATTGAAGATTATTTATATTGAGTACATCATTTTGGGTAAATGGAATATTACCTAAAGAAATAGAAAATAGTAGAAATTGAAAATTAAATTTTAGCCTTCAGAATCAATTTGTTATGCTTAAGTTTAAGTTTTAGTTTAAGTTTCTAAAAAATATTAAACATATAAAAATGGAATGCGTATTACAGTCAAAAATCTATCAGCGCCTTATTTTATTGCCTTGCGCTCGATACCTTCCAAATATAATTTTTCGAAAAGCATTTCTAAAGTCAGGAGCAAAAATAGTATAAATTACAGGATTCAGGATAGAATTAAGATAGCCAAGCCAGAGGAAAATACTCTCAATTAATCTGTGGACCTTGCAGACATCGGGGCAGAATGGCTGCAGTACTGCGAGCAAGAAGAAGGGCATCCAACACAACAAAAACACTCCGGTGATGATTGCTAGTGTTCTCGCGGCCTTTCGCTCCCTTTTGTGCTCCAGACGATCGCGTTGTGCCTCCAGACTCATGTGCTGCTCATTGTGATTAGGAGTGACAAGGTTGGCAGTACTGCCGGTAATAGAGACGGGGTGACTTGGCGTTACCAGATGTTTCCGATCATCCTCAGTGCTGAGTAGCGCCGCAGACTTGTTGTTGGAAAATTGTTGCAGGGGAAGTACTTCGGCTTTCTGAAGAGGCATTGAATTCGAAGGAGAAACTGTTGACGCATTGTTGGAATCAGGGGAAGGAAGGTAGGTGGTCAGTGTGATCGAGGAGATCTGATTGGTCGCTTCCAGTTTGGGAGGAATGTGGCGTGAGTTGGTCGTCTGTCTAGAAACATGATGACTGCTATTTGCACAGTTCATGTTTTGAATAATTGATTGATCCTTTTCCCTCAAATCATAGCAGCTGAGATTGATGTCATCTTCTCCATCAATAAAGCTGTCCTCCTCTTCAGCGAGCAATGGACGACTAACGGCCGGGGAGGAATAAATTTGCGACTTTCGTTGATTTAAAGCGGGTCGATTAAAAGTTGGAGACAACGTCACCCGTATCGCTTGAGATAGTTCAAGGGGTCTTCGCAAACTTGGACTTAATTGTGCCACCAGGTCATCCTTGGAGGCTGATTTCTCTGGCTGGATCATTTCGGTCGGTTTGGATTTGGCCTCATTAAAGTTGTTCAAAATATTTGTTAGCATCCTTTTGGGAGTCTTTTGAGGTTTCCTGTTGTTGTTGTTTTTGACTACCGGGGGTCGACTGAATGCTTTCTTTCGAATACGGGCTCGAGCGGTTTGATAAATTCGAATGTAAATTACTATCATGAAGAGCATAGGCATGTAGAATGCCCCCACAGTGGAAAATATAGTGTATCCCTGACCGGCATTGATAATACACAACCCCTTTTTGGTGACTAGATCATATTGCTCCTTGGAACGGCTATGGTAGAATCTAGCTGGAATAGAAATCACTATGGACGTTCCCCAAACAAGTCCAATCATCATGATAATCCGGGTGGCCGTTCGACGTCGAATATAATCGATATTTGTCACTGCCCAGTATCGATCGATTGCAATAGCTACCAGATGAAGAATCGATGCTGTACAGCAGAGAACATCGAAGCATACCCAGATATCGCAGAGTTCAATTCCTGACAAGGAAAAAGAAAATAAAGGATTATTTTTTTTAAAGTACTCTATCTTGCTTGTAGTCTGAAAATGTTAAAAATATAGAAATTAAAATAATTTTAAATTTTATTAAAACGTTGACATTCTGAAAATTGAAGGGAATTAATCTATTTCATCTTATTAATAGAACGATTAAAATGCAATATAGTAAAACTTTTTGTTCATGTTTTATATACAATAAAAATTAAAAAAAAAACAAGCGGAGTAAAATTTATCTTTAACAACTTAGATCTTTTACTACACTAATTAACACTTTTTGTTGAAACGTCTGCAAGTTCAACTATTTAAATTTAATTTTATACACAATATAAAATTATAACTCAATAAATTTACTCGTACATTTGAATTATGTGCCTATATGACCGACTCATTCATATTAAAAATATTAAATTTAATTTTAATATATGAAGAAATCTTTACAATACATTCAAGGGCCAATTTTTATTCTAAACAGATTTGTGTGATATATCTAAATATTTTTAAAAGATTAAATTTTAATAATTTTCGTAATTCAGAATATAAAAAATATGTTTAATGTTTAAATAAATCATAGATTAAATTTTAAAATATAATAAAGCATGAATACAATTGTACCGTTCAGAAAAAGAAAAGATTGTTTTATGATTTAAAGTGAAATATTCACGTGAAAATAATAATGAAACTATGAGAATATTATTTGTCTGCATTAACATATTCGGCATAACATACTTTTTTTAATCCATATTTCTTATTAAACTAGTCACTACTCTAAATTTGAATTTATCAGTCTTCCCACCATGATATACAATATTTTATTGAATTTTGTTAGTTTTATATCAAATGGTCCAAAGTATGTTAATAATATCCAATTGATTTATCGATTAAAACGAAAGTTGTAGAAGTTCAGCTATACTGTGACTAAAATACTTATTTCTTATTTCTGACAAAAGCTACAAAAATTAGTTATACAAAATTCTGAAAGAAGTCACGTTTATTTTTCTTTATATGGCTTCCCTCCATTTTAGGAAAAACTATTTTATTGAATACAAATTAATCACAAAAAAGATAAAGAAAGTAGTCTATATTAAAATATAATCTTTTCAAAATATGACCATTTTATAAATGTGGCTATTTTTTTAAATTTTACTTCTGTTATTTTAGTTAGACTGTGTTAGGGTGTCTTTTCAAAAATTCTGGGGTGGGAAAATAAAATACTCAATAAATAGAAATTCTATTTATTTTTCCTACATCAGTGTTTTTAAATGTTCAATATGCCTTTTTATTATTGAGTTTGATAGCCTTAGTCTGTTAAAATTCCAAACAGTGATCAATGCAGAACGCATATTTATACTTCAAAAATATTGTCTACAAATAAAGTAAACATTATGCAAGCCAGTAATATCCGAAAAGATCAACTAGGTACTGTATACGGATGAATATCAGCTGCATTCGTAATTAAGATTGATAGATTACAATTACAGCTACACATCATTGAGACTGTATTATAGTGCAGCGCTTAATGCCTTTGTACAGCCTCCCGGCCAATGCCAAACTAAAACTCTGCAATCTGAACTATCTTCAGTAACTTTGCTCTACTCGTCTCTTCTTTTTTATTTAGAAACACACTAATTGTTAATATTGTCTGCAATGGGGAGCAATTTAATTGTTTCTGTTTATTTCGGAATCAAACTGTGTTTTTTGTTTATGTTATTTATTATTTGATCTGAACGAAAAGTAAGATAATAATGGTTTAAGTCTAAAGGTTTATATTTTTAGATAGTCTTTTGGAGAACTTCAGCGTGCAAGGGGAACCAGAAAGGTTATTTATAAATAATAATAGTTTAATCTAAAAATTTAATTTATTCAATATTTATGAAATGTTTCTATAATTTGAATTAAATGTATTCTTAGATTTTAAAAAGAATATACTATGCTTTAAATTTGATCTTTTTATCATTCTATTGGCTTCAGAGTATTTTTTATTTCCATTATCTAAATTCGGTGTTATTTACTAAATTGTCATTAAATGGTGGTCCACATCTAAGACAAATTCAATTAATTTGTAATTATATCAAAAAAAATATTTTAAGTTTGTTGTTTTTGTATATATAGTAAATTCAATTGAGCAAGAAAAGATGTTTTTATAAATATTTTAATTACAAAAATGAGTATTTCAGAAAAATGGAAAGAAAACCAATTTTGAATTTCGACAAAACGTCGAAACATCGGTAAAATACCATTTTATTTATTTAAAAAAAAATTAGATTATATTTATTTTAGTTTTATCAGTTTATAGTTTTAAACAGAGAATGTTTAATTTTTTAATGTCATTGTATTTTAACTGTGTATGTGCCTCTCTGATACTCTCCGCCATATTATATCATGTTTTAAAAATTTAGAAATTCTACAAAATTCTGTTTTTTCAATATTGCTTTTAACTTTTTATATTTATGGTAAAAGTGTTTTGAAATTTATATTTAGAACAATAGTTAATTATTTAAACCACTGTTACACAATTGTTATATATATATTTTCACTATTTTGTAGTCATATTAACAAAATGAGTAATGTTCTAGTTCGAATATTGATGAATATAATGAATATATTTTAAACCATAACCAAAAATACTTAAAATAAAAATTATTTGGATATATATTTTTTTTATTTTAACAAATTTAATGATATGATAAATAGAATTTCACAATATCTTAAGAATATGTCAGATGTTAATATGTTGTATCCAAAGATCTAACCAATTGAATTATTTTAAATCGAAAAACATTTAATTCTGTTTTGGAGGATCATTTTTGATAAAGGTACGTACTATACAATTGAAATAAAAATATTCAGTTAGTCAATCATGTATCTATATACAATAGATATGTCTCACCCGTAATATTTGAATATCGTAATGTTTATATAGAAATCAAATTGTCTTCTTTTAAAACTAAAATGGGATGATTTTGAAAGAGAAAACAAAACAAACTAATCATTTCTATTCGGGTGTTTCAATGGTTTTTAAAAGATTTTAACTAAAATGAAATCGGATAGTTTTTGAATTACTCCACTCCAAGAGTTAATATTTTTCTAAATAAATTGAAAAAGTACAATTATAAGGAAAATCGATATTAACCCGAAAATTGGAGGCGAAATTATTCTGGATTTCATCTATTTTTTTATTACTATTAAGTTTATGTTCTAATTTTTTTTTCAATAGTGTTATATTACTCTTGGGTTTGGATGCATTTAACACCCAGTAATTGGGAAAACTAAAAACTCTATAAATGAAGCTGCTATTGATATCGCTGACCAAAGCGAAAATTTGTGAAATCGTCAGGATAAAATAGAACTGAATCATAAAAGACATGGGAAAAAGTTAATTAAATTGTTCTGATTAATTTGATTATTCGGGATGTGTTAATAAAGTTTTAATTTGGACTGCAAGATGCGATTAACCAGAAATAAAGAAATAAAAACAGTTTTATACAAAAAATCAGTGGTCCAGTAGTACAAACGCAAAAGGTTAAATGGAAGTTAAACAAACGCTTATTATAAAGCCAGGTTTAAGTTAAAGGTTTCTGCGATCAAATTAGGAAGAAGGGTTATTTATGTTGAGTAATCGAATTTTAATATTTGGATTGTTAGCTGACAAATGATACAATTTTTTATTTTAAAAAGTTTCGAATAATTTATTTCAAATATCTATATATATATTTTTTAACTGAATAAAAAAGTCTAATTTTTAGCCCAATTTTAGTCCAATTTTTATAAATATTGTCATAAGTTAATTGCTTAAATGTTTTTAATTCAATTAAGAAATAATGATAGTCGAAGATTTTAAATAAGGGAATTAGATAACCATCAATCATTTATATATCTTTTGTGAAACAAGGCACAATTTCTATTTTTTGTAACACAATTTGATAACTCACATATCTTTAAATTTACATTTAAAAAATGTTAAGTGTAAAAAATAGATAGTTTGAAATTAATGTACTTATAATGAAAAATGCAGAAACAGTACACATAACTTAATTTTTATTATAATTCTTATTATTTAGTAATATAAATGTTTTTACTATAATTAACGTTTAATTTAATATAAGTTTAGTGTTTTGCATTTTCTTGATAACAAAGAAACCAAATTTTTAGTATTAAACATTGATTATTAGTTAAAAACGATATTAAGTCATTTTACTGATATTCATTCATTTTTACTCGGTTTTCTTTTCAGTGTTTATTATGGACTGACTATTTCGGTCAAATGAATCAGCTTGATATTATACATACTATATATTAAAGAATAAATGTCTTTAGCTTTTCCCTCAACAGTTAATTGAATTTTCTGAAATGGTGAATATATGATTAATCTGATGGCTCAGTTTTACGGCAACTATAGTAGAAATGTAGAAACTCATGCTTCAGGCAGTAGGAAACATAGAAATTTAGTTAACTGCACACACACTCAATCGCAATGAATAAAAATCTGGAATATATTTCAAAATGATAAGGTACCGTCAATTTATACCTTATTGGTTTCTTAATTTATACTTAAATTATTATTCGATAAATTGTCCCGGGGTGATTCTAAAGAATTAGTTAAATAGGTTTTGATTGCGTATGTAAATTTAAATTAATGTGAATTATTTCTTCTTCTCAAGTATATTTAAGTACACAGTTTAAAGTAATTCTAAAATAAAATGCGACATTTATTTATAGAATATTATCTTTTAAAAATTTTATTATTCTAAAAAAATGATATTTATCGAAAGAGTTGTCTGAACAAAAATATATTTTATAAACTATGAATTGCTGAAATAATAATTCTGAAATCCGGAGATAATTTTTTCAAAATCAACAAAAAACTACTATTTTATATTAATTCCTTACTAGAATAAAACATGGAGAATATTCAAAATTAACCAACAAATTTAATTCTATCGAACGTTGGAAAAAGCGATGATTTTTTAAAACCATATAACAAAAACTGTAATAACGGTCACACTTGAGAATTTTGTTATTTCTTCTCAACAACTTTTTTGTGTGAACAAAAACAAACAAAAACAATGTTTAATTTTATTGACTCAATGCAGCCAGAAAAGCATTACAGAAAAAGATATTACGTTCGCCTCCAAGCTATTATTAATGTGACAAAATCAACTTAATGAATATCCCTGCCTGGATGATTTCAAACACACTGGATTTTCACGTGTTTCTTGAAGCTGAAATCATCATATTTTTACACACTTGTAACTTCAAAGAGCAACTCCGAGAGAGAGAAAAATTAGAGAATTGGGAATTGTGTTTCGGAGGATACAAGCAGGCAGCGCGAAGAGCTCAAGTTTTGTTTCTACTACTTCACAACATCTGCGTCTTTCAGCTGACCCGAAAAGTCTGTCACCTTCGCATGGGGTGGCTGTACAAGAATTAATTCGATTGTTTGCCTTCTTAACTTGGTTAACTTATTAGGTACACTGATTTTGTTCTAATGGGAGCTTTTACCCGAGGTTTAGTGATGCATTTGTATAGCTTTTATAGAGTTTTCCTTTGGTTTTTTGTGCATAGTAATGAAATGTTAAAAGTAGAAAAGTCTTCTTTATTGTACTATCTTAAAATTAAGATAATTTTACTCCACATTTGGTTTTACAACTTTAAATTATTTTAGTAAAAATAGATTAAAGTTGAAATGATAGCACATTTTCTGAAAAATACCTATTGAAACGGGGTTAGTATATAATTGACCAATACGTATAAAACTTTCAATTATTGGGGGGAGGGTGTGGGGGCCATTTCAACATAATACTATTTTTTATGATATGTAAAAAGATTATGAATAATTTCTTGAAGTTAATATTTTTTGTAATATTTGACATAACTTCGTTATTTTTTTCAAATTTACAGATATATAACCTAAATACCAAAGCAACCAAAGAAAACTAAATGAATATAAACTTATTAATATTAAAATTATTCCTGCGGAACTCAAAAAATAAAAAATCGCATTAAAAACAACTGTGATAGAAAGCATAAATTATTTTATTATAATAGAGCTGCGCTATCTATTTTTAAATTGTTCATATAGTATAAATAAGATACTAAGGATAATAGTTTTATTAATTTAATAAATATTATGCGTTTTGTTTTTATTTTAAATTCAATATAACAAAATAAATTGATTATTATCAATAGATTATTTCTATTTAGCAAATAATTTATGATATATATATATAAATAATCTACATTTAACAGATCTCTAAAAAACAAATTTCTAGATGTAATTTTAAATTTTGAAAACTTTGATTAATTTAAATTTAAGATATATAGTGGTTTAAGATATATAGTGAAAATTATTGGATGATGATATAAGTATTTATGTTTAAGTAGATTTATCGACGAAATATATATGTATGTACTTATAAATAGATGACATTTATAAAAATGAAAGATTTGAACAAAACAGATGGTTCCTTACTGTCAAACGCCGCCTTATGAGAAATACAACATAGCACGAGTACATGAAACTTTTATCTAAAGATTTTAAATATCGTAGCCATTTTAAGTCTTGATACTTAATCCAAAATGAATGTCTTATAAAAGGAAACACAAGACGTTTTAACATGTTAATGGATGAGACTGAAATTTATTTTTTAAATCTTAAATCTGTTCTTTTAAAAAGTTGCCGACCTACATTTAATGTTAAAATATTTCTTGTAAGCCTTTTTCTATGTGCACGTATTTTCTCTTTGAATTGATAATATTCTATGCGCATTTTTAGCTTTTAAATTAAATTTGAGAATATACTATTATATTTATTTATTTTCTCAATATTTAATTTAAAATAAACGCATTACTATATTGTCCAAATATAAATTTACAACATATTCTATAATTCGATAGTTCTTAAATCAAAATATTTGTTACAATTAAATTAGTAACATTAATAATCAAGGAATAATCAATAATCTCAAATTTAGACTGCTTGGACACGATATGAAAGACATATTATAACATCACATTCTGACATTCCTGTTACCTTTCCACAATCCTTGTGTTTTCGTCAAATATAGTTACATACGTACACCTTTAAATGAAAAATATATGCGCGACCATTTTTACACAGTTGTCTGCCTTATAGCTACGTAAATTTCTCTTTGTATATTTATCTACACACACAGGAGTGTAACTTAGCCATTATATGTAGATTGTTGGGATTCTTATTCATGATATATATAAACGATTTTTGGCCGTCATGAAAATAGATATAACTATATATATATATATGTAAGACGTATGTACACATAATCTGTCGACAGTTATATTTCTATTGCTTATTATAGGAAATATATGCATACATATCTTTTCAGATTTCGCAAGGTAAAAAGCACTATTCTGGTTATTGTGCAGTGCAGGGTAGGAATGTAATGACTTTAAATATAGCAGCACAGATTAAATTTGGTATCATTTACAGACAATAAATCAAAAGAAATTCCGGAATAGATACATTAGTATTTATGCTAATGCAGATAGCAATTTATTGATTAACACTTTCAATATTTGCATATACGTTTAGTAAAATATATAACTAGAGGTTGTTAAAAACCAAAAAATATTTTTCATACAAACGCCAATCTACTTTTATTCAATACGCTTTCAGTACACATATTGTAAAATGTTTTGAAAATCTACTTTTAATATGAGGTGTCCTGAAGTAAGTTCGTTTTAACCATAAAATATGCTTTTGTTTCAAATAATATTCTGTATACAATAAATATCAACATTTTGTTTTAAATTTTAAATTCTTCAAACAGCAAAACGCCTACCATTGAAACGAAAATTTATGGCAATTGTAGCAGTTTGTAGTTAACACTAATTAGAGATAGAAACAAGTATCTACATACATAATTATTTTTTGAAAAATGTTCCATGTATGACGTCATTGACATTTTTCTAAAAAAATGTACACGTCAAAAAAATATGTTTTTAGCGAAAAATTAAAAAAGGAAGCATCGGTGACCCTATTAATGTATGACCAACAGATAGCAAGATGACCATAATCTATCAGATAGAGTAGGTTAAAAGACAAGACAATTTTCAGAAATCCCTCAATGACAAAATTTATATTTTGACACTAAAACATCACTTTTTGGTCATAGAGTGATTTCTGAACATTTTCTTGTCTTTTAACCTACCCTATCTGATAGATTTAAAGTGTTCATTTTTAGAGTCCTCACTTTTAAGCACTTAACATAAAATTAAGCTTCTAACGATACCAAACATGTCTCATTAGGAACTAATAACGGGTTTGACCATTATTGAAGCTAATTTGCCCAGACTACTTCTGCTATAAGATTAAAGAAATTTAACAAAACGTGCCAAGATTATTGGAAATGAATGCTATAATTTGTAATGAACATTTTTTGTGTAATAATTTATAAATGTTTATCTGTTTCGATTGTAACTATTTTAAATTATTTCTTGAATAATAAACTATTACTAAAACGTTATTAGTAAAGAACGAACACTCTAGAACAGTCAGTCCATTGTTAGAATATAAAATATATATCTTCACTATTAAAATTTCCTTTAGTTAGTCCTCTTAGGTTAATAAGGGGAACTTCCACAATTATACTATTTTATTTTATCAATAAATAACATTGATATAATCAAAATGACCTGAAATTATATATATATAATAATTCTGAGGACTATGATTTTAAACACTACGTATTATGTTATCCTAAACGGTAAAGGTATGAATATTATGCATATGCAGTAATAAAGATAGAATGAAATATCTGATTTAATATTTAATATTTAGTGTTTATTTGGTTATTCATTACTAATACTATTACACAAATTTATAATTAAAACTGTTCATTCAACATTTTAGTCGTCTCGTCAGATTGATTTTGGAAAGTTTTTAATTAGAAATTGTCACGGATAAATGAATATTTTAGTTCAGAACTTTTTCGTTTAAGAGCAGTTTTAGTGATTCTTCATAATAAACATAGCTATATAATTTTTTCATATTTTTTTTAATATGTTTGTGTTTTTTGAATCAATATTGAATCAAACTATTTTTTTATTTATAAAACATAAATTTTTATTTTTATAATATTCAATAATTTTGAAATAGTTTAGAGATAAATATATAACATATTTAAAGATAAATATTTATGATTTGCATAACATTTCAAATTAGCGATACACATATACTGAATATAATACAAGACGACTTACGATATTTGAAAATAATTGACTGTTGAAATCAAGTGGCTTAAAATAATACCTTACATTTCATATATTAAAAAAATTGAAGAGATAGATAGATACCTAATGCTGTAGAAGATAACAACAATTTTTTAATAATCATCAGTAATATTTATTATTAAATTTACCAAGCCACCATTTGTCGGAAACTTCAGTGAGAGCGCTGATCGGCATAACCAGGGTTGCTACCATTAAATCGGCAACAGCCAGACTAAGAATAAGGTAGTTCGAAACGCTCTGAAAAGTAAAATGACATTGTTCAATAAAATAGATATTAAAACTGCATATTATTTTATAAAAAATTACAGTTGATACGATTATTGAGACATATGTAATATATTAACATTCATTTTAACTATTAAATAAATACTATTTTTCAAAATATTAAATAATTAAAAATATAAAAAAGTGTATAGGTACAGAAAATCCTGTTAACAAAAGTTCTTTATAAATTATGTTATCATATTTAGTCAAGCTTCAAGGAGTGTGAAAATAATTTTGGGGCTACTGGAAAAAGTCGGAAATTTTTATTTTGACATATAGCTTGACTTTAAGTTTGATTTAATATTTCATTATTTACTTTATTTTATTTACTTGTGAGTTGTTTTCTTTTAATATTCTCACATCCGCATTATTAAAAGCAAAAAAAAATATTTAACATTTTTATAATTCAAAAAGAAACACCCTCACATAGTCAACAATAATTTTAGAATAACTGTGTACTTACCGTTTAATGTTTGAAATTAATGATACATGCAAATTTATTATTTTATTCCTAGTAGAATTATTTATACAATTGTTATAGTCATATTCTCGGTGTTTAATAATCACGTTTTCTGCGTGAATCATAAATGCATCATTATATGGAATCTATGTAAAGTTAAATTGACAGGGTCTATTTATAATAAACGTAATATATCTTGTTTTAATGCATTCGTATTGCTAATGGACTAATGGACACCTGGATATTTATAATTTACCAGATTATTGTATTTCTTAATTGCTTGGTGGCTTTATTAGATAACCGATGTATTTGTCATTAATTTGTTTGTTAAATTTAGTCTCACATACAATTATGTATATCTATAAAATTCTAACAAATCTTCGATAAATATCCATAATTTCGGTAAGTTGAATGTATTTTAATATATTTTTCTAAATAGTATTGCCTACTTCTTTTAAAAGAAAATCAGTTTTATCTGAAACAATAGAATACAATAATTTCAATAGAATATTTATTATACAGTTAAAAATAATATAACATTTTTTCGATGTTTAGTAAAACTATTTTTTAAAATGTAACATTATTTAACATAACATTCATTCATTGTACACTATACAAAATTATTATTTTGACATGTTAATATCTTTCTACTAAACCATTGCAATATTATAGTGCTGAATTAAAATTTATGTTTTATTGGTTTAATTGCAGAGAAATTGTCGTGTGTTACTAAAATATGTTTTCAAATTTATATTTATATAATTAATTTATAGCGGGATTAGAGTAATATGTATATAAATAGTTATAAACACCACATGTATAACATAAACACTTCATGACTGGAAAATGTACTATAGTGGTATGTAAATTTGTAGGTTTATATAGATAAGAAATCTATGGAATTTTAGAATTTTTAGACAATTTAAAATAGTTTCTAGTTTTCTTTTACCTCTTTGAATAGTTTAGAGAAAGGAGTGAAGTAATATTGATTGAATATAATTCGATTTTATTTATAGGAAATTTAATTTAATTGAAAAGTAAAAAGTTTTATTTTCTATTAAACAGTTTGATTAATCAAAAGAATTCTAAACAAATATGTTTTGTAATAAACCCCTTTTATGATATAACAAATATTTAAATGAATATCTATATATACTTCATGCAGTTAATAATTATGTCAATATGTAATCATGGTTTTTTTGTTGGTGTACTACGAAGATTTCTTGAAAACCATTTAACACATCAAACTTGGATCAAATGTCAGCGCAGTGGGTTTGATTTTCTACCCGGATATTTTCTACAGAAAAGCAACTGTAACACCATTAAAAATAGAAAGCTGGATTGATGTACGGTGGTATATTCAGTCCTCATTTCTCTTGTTTATAATGCTATACACACTTTTGTCAGTTAATGGTTCTTAGTCATAAAGGACAAGCGCTACTGTCTGTCAATATGTGCTAAATATTTGGTCTAAATGTCTAGTCGTAACGTCTCCCATCAATTTCGATGAATTAACTTAATATTTATTTGCGAGTATACGTTACCTCTTTAATAGATCTACATTCACGATATTAAAGAAATTAGCTTTCAGAAGAACGGTACGTAGTAAACATGTTTTACATGAACGGATATCAAAGATATTCATGTTTTTGTCAAGATTCGTCACTAAAGATGTCAAATCCAGATAAAAAAAGTTATTTAATTTTGAAAAGTCTGATTCACTTAATTAAACAATAGTAATAAAATTTTACACGAATTCATAGAAAGGTTTTAGAAATTAGATTATAATAAATAACCCTCATCTAACATTAAACATCATGCGTTAAACTAAAATATCTAGAGTTTTAAAATAAAAGGATTGCTATTTTATTTTAACTTTAGGTATCCAATCATACCTTTTTATAAAAATCTTGAATATACAAACACTAATTGTTATATATTAAACCGTATTACATTTTAGATAACACATTATATACGTCTGTCCAAAAATTTAAATGATGAAAATAATAAAGGACAATTCAAGGAAAATAAAATATATTTTAGTTAATTTTTTAAATTAAACAATTTCAGAAAAATTTTTATCACATTTACTGTAAGAAATTTGCAACCCCCAAATTGAAGGTATAAGTCGGTCTAATAGATTAATTATTAATACTGTTTTCTTAAGAATTTATATTGATCCGGTATAGCTCGACATAACATTTATGACAGATCATTTTATTATCTATTTTTCTTGTGCTTATTATTAACTCAAATTTATTCATATCCGGAGTTATCAATGATATGAGCCCGCGGTAAAATAAATTCCTCTTTTTGTTTTGGGCAGAGAAAAAAACATGAAATAAAGCAATAAAATTGGAACAAAGTCATCCTTTAAAACAACTAATTTTAAATGATTTGTTTTGTTTTATCTTGTGGACAGATGTTCAGCAATTTTAAGCGAGACTTTCTTCCATATTTGTTTTAAATATGTTCAATAATACATTAATGTAGCTTATTTGCTTTTAATACATATAATTACTTGTTTTAAGAAAGCAGTAGATTTGTAAAATTATTTACATTTAGTTAAAGTGGAAAATTCTACGTAGCTATAAATATTAATTGACACGTAAAGGTTAATAATTATCGATTGTATCTAGGCTACAATTTGCTCCATCATTATTTCCAATTGGCCTCAAATGTGTTGATGATGTCGATCATTAAATATATAAATTCAAGGGGATGCTTCAAGAGGAATTAAATCTAGCTTGCTAATCTCGACAGTTTAATATATAGCATTTTTTTAAAATTTGGCACATACAAAAACAAATTATTACATATATCAATACAACTATTTTATAAAAATTGAAAGTTTGATTTGGAAATATTATAATGATAGATTTTAAAGAAATTTTATCTGAAAATTGTTAATTAAAAGATTTTTTATAGTAATTCTCTTTTTAGACATAATTTTAATGAAATCATTACGGAGGCAATAATAAATATTGATTATTGTACTATAAGTGACCATCTAATTATAATTGTATATTTAAATTAATTTAATGAGTTTAATTTAAAATTAGTATGTTGTGTGATAAAAAAACGATATATTTAATTGTTAGTTAAAATATAGGCTGTCCGGAAAAAAATACTCGATTCTAGGTTTTCAAATATTATTTATAAATAAATGGACGACAGCCAGGCAGTGGAAGGTCTAAGTCTGCTGCCCGAACTCAATATATGTAGAAGATATTCGAACATTAGTTGAAGAACATTCTTTCATCAGAGTACGACGAGTAGCTGGTGAACTGGACATACCCAAGACTACGGTTCATGAAATGATGTCAGACGAGTTAGAACTCATTTGGTTTCATATTAAATGGGTTCGTTACACATTGAGTGAGAATAATAAGTCAGTCCGTGTAGCCCGGTGGCAAGATTTACGGGATTGTTATGCACCAAGACTAACTGAGTCAAACCTTGCGACTGTAGATGAAACGTTTTTTTACTGCCAAAAAATACAATCATGTAATGTTATTGGGTGCTGGTTGAGTCCCATGGGAGATGCACAAAATGACAAACTGGACGACGATCAAATATGGAGAAGAAATTCTTGGCCATAATTGCTATTTCTCAAAGAGGTACCAGTTATTTTGAAGTGTTACCACGCAATGAAAACATTAATGCAAAGAGGTACGTCCAATTTCTGATTCATTTGGAGGAAAATATGCGTTTTCAGCCTAACAACGCCAGACCCCATACGGCCGGGCTTACAACAAAGCATATTGAAGATAGAAACATGAGACTCATGAGACAACCCCCTACTCCCCCGACGTAAATTTGTGTCACCGATTCATTTTCCAAAGGTTGGAATCCGCCCGAGATGATTTTGATTTGACGAAGAATGAAGAGGGCATTGCAAGAAATGACGCAGCATATGCAGAAAATTATTGACAACGAAGTTAGTTTTGTCTAAGTTGTTTTATAGGAACATTGTTAATAATTGTATTGTAAAAATATAATAAATAAATGGTATTTTGGATTTAACACGCATTTTTTCCGGTCAGCCTGATTATATAAATATGTATATAAATTTGTATCACACATTGTAATTATAAAGATTACTATAATCAAAAACAGCAAAAACTCGATAAATTATATATATGTTACTTTTAATTTTAATTTTATCAACTTATGTTTATCATAATTTTAAAACTTTTCAGCTACAATAATTTCAGGTTAAAATATATACAATTTAAGAAGATAGGTGACTATAATTATGGGTAAATGATATCTTTTCAAATTCTTATGATACAAGATCACATTTCTTTCAAATAACAAAACATTTTTGAGAAAATCACTATGACAAAATTGTTTTACAATTTGAGCGATGCATCCATCATATAACTAAAAATTAGGGTGCAGTTAAAAAATAGTATTTATAAAGCAAAATATTACTATAATTTTTGTTTCGTCAATTAGAAAACAAATAAAATCAATAAAATTCTTATTGAATTAGAAATTCACATTGTTCAATCCTAATAAATAAGCCTGAATTACATTTACACCAGGCTAACTTTTTAGTAACTTAATTTTGTTAGAATTAAATCTTTTAATCAGGATTAAGTTCATTACAAAAGATCTTCAATAAATATTTCAATTTTCCTAAATATTGTTACTGACGGTGTTATTCTAAATTTTCTTAAATTTCTACGTTTTATTTTGTATATTTAAACTCTCTCTAGAGTTTTAACATGAGGATTTTGTAAAGTTTTATGACGTCATCGTTGATCAAAATTTTCTGCTGAAACTAACAAAAAGAATTGTTATTTATTGTTGTTTTAGTTACTCTTTTCACAGCGATAAAACTAAAGTGAAATTTGAAACTTTTCGTTTTTATTAAAAAATATTAATTAATTTTAAAAAATGATTTAAAACTTTTTCGATGAGTAATTAAATAACAAACAAAGGCGATGATCATACTACAATTATTTTACAATTGGCTTTCTTTAATAAAAAACTCACATGAAGATTTCGTTCAAGAATGATAGCTGCCACAACAAATACATTGCCAATGATTGTGCACAGAATGAGGATGGAAAGAATGAGTGTTGTCATGTAGATGTGCCACCATCCGTATTTGGGGGAAAACACAATATTGGACACATTGGCCAGCAGAG
Organism: Vannuccia rotundouncinata; assembly: GCA_034780395.1. Taxonomy (NCBI): domain Eukaryota; kingdom Metazoa; phylum Platyhelminthes; order Proseriata; family Coelogynoporidae; genus Vannuccia; species Vannuccia rotundouncinata. The sequence continues at coordinate 10,560 of JAUZNC010029880.1, read as the reverse complement.
TCGACGAAGTGGAAAAGTCCAAGCTTTTCGAAGTGTCATTGTCGACTGCTCCGAGGAAAACGACCGGTGAATCTGATGTGGACACTACTTCTCCCAGATAGTGTACTGCCATTCTAATGGTGCTGGGGATCTACTAATTAATCTATCTTAATTCACATAGATTATCAATAGTTCGATTTTAAAGCATTTTTATTTTCGTTAAATTCGGGAAACTTAGACTTTAGACAGAAAAAATGCTTTAAATGTAAATTTAGTCTCTGAAGTTTATTGGAAAAGACGAAAACATTGTTTAAAATCCCTTTAGCACATATCAGAATGAGACATTTCAACTTGTGTAGCCAATCATAAATCATAAATAAAAAAGCTACCAATGAAAATATATCAAGCGAAATTGTTGACAGCACTTTTTATTTTAAGTAGAGCTCTAAATAAATGATTTTGAAAATATTATTCACAGACATTAAAATCTTATGTTGGTGTATTGAAAAATATCAAAATATGAAAAACACATTGTGTGATTTACATAATTTTGTGCATTTTTGTTTTATTCCTTTCTACTATATTAGAAAGTTTATTATTAAATTAAAATGTAACTCAATAACGCATGAGTATTTTTCTGCGATAATTATAAAGCAACTTTCAAACAGTTTTTCAGTTTACTTAATTTACAATATGTATATAATTGTAATCATTGTGAATTCATGAAAACTCATAATATTCAAAAATCAAAAATTCTTCCACACTTAATAATATTCCAAAATGTGGCCGAATATTTACTAATTTTCATTATTTAATCAGAAAATTGCTAGATATATATATTATTTTAGACACATGTAAAGACAAACTTTCTGCTCTAAATTTATCGTAAAATGAATATTATAATTGGAACCACTACATAAATATTTATATTTCTAAATGCCTTTAAAACATTTTCTAATTATCAAATACAGAAAAACAAATTGGCATAAATGAAAAAATTATATAGATGAATGATCAAACAAATGTTTATATTAAATATGTAGTAATATTTGGATTTTCAAATGTTTCCTTCAATATATTTTTGCGGAACAATTAAAACTGAATTAAAATTCGAATAAGAAAATATTTTAATCTTTATTTAAAGCAGAAACTATTTTTCGATCAATTTTCCTTATTGATCAGAGGGGACATGAAGGGTATGACGTTTAAACATTTTAATTTTTGGAAATTAATTATCAATTCTATCAACGAAAAAAAAATCTAATTTACTAAATTTGTTTTACTATGTATTGTGTGTTGTGTTTTCTTTTCTGCTAATTCCTTTTGTTTATGATACGTATATATAACAACCATGACAAACAAAATATCTATCTCGTTTATTGTCGTTTATTGGAATACTTATACCGTGTCATTAACAGCTAGTACAACATAAAATAATTTAAAAAAATAAAAACAGTTGTCTCGCTATAAAACCAACGCATCTCATCAATTATTCAACAGTTGTCAAGGATAAATCGAATATGTCCAACTTTTTTGAATACAAATTTGGCTATACTTTTCTTTGGAATCTGCCCTACTTGAATGTCATCGGCAGGAAAATTTTGTTTAGACTTATACCCCTTCGGTAGATAAATATATAGCGTATGTGAAGAATTAGTTATATGTTTGCAACATAATATTGTACAACATAGCTTCTATTTATGGACATAATACACCGAGATACAATGACAGAATATAGACACCGAATCGACTTGGCACAGTGGAACTATAACTGTAACATGCACTTATAAGTTTTATTTGACATTTTGTTAAACTAGTGAGACCTGTGATTCATATATGTAATATTAAATATTGTTCTTCGTGGTCTATAAATAGTTTAAAAATCATATTTAGAATTTCAACTATATAATATTTGAAAGTAAGTATAGGTGTATATAATCCAAAAAAATGTTTTTATTGAAGTAGCATAATAAATTATTACTTATGTTATGATATAAACTAACGAAAAATGTTTGTCTGCAAAACTAATTATCATCAATATTGAAAAACTGATGTTACTAATTTGAAAACTTAACCATCAAATCTTTCATTTTCAGAATTAATGGTGAAAATTGTTACCCGCAATAATTTTCCACTTATTTTCCATTTAGAAGTAAAAATGATAACACACACATATAGTAAGTGCATACTGAACAACTGCCCAAAATTACCACATTAAGCTTGGTCTATATTTAGCTTGAAAAAACGAGTTTATTATAATGTTGTGTGTGCTACAGATACTGGTAATTGACATGTCCCTTCAAAACACGGCAAATAATCTTAGAATATGTATACAATGAAGCATGTTTTTTAAATAATAGATTATTTTAATGAGAGCCAAATGACTGTAATTTATAGATAAATTTATTTGTTTAAAATAAGCATCGTATTTTCATATAATCAACTATAAAATTAAATCAAAATATATATTAATATTTCATTTTTGATTTCTGTAAGATGTAGGATGCGTAAAGGAATTTAAAAGTATGTCATACAATAATTATTGTAACATATAGGTACATAATATAACATCAACGAATGAACATGGTATAAAAGGTGCTTTTAGTTGTAATAATAAAAATGTAAATGGTGGCTCTGAAGTCACTGTCGATGATTATTTAGATCACTGTAAAAGAATCTTAGGGTAAGATCTTCATCTGAAGTCGTGAAAACCTACAAATGTTCAGTTTCATACAGCTAAAGATCGTGTTGACCACTACTGCAATTTGATTCTTCAAAAATACAATAATGTAAGATTGAAGAATAAGTTGTTTTTGTCAGTTGAATTTGCCGTGTACATGTCATCAATACAATGCAACTTCGTCAGTGGTGTAATGAAAACCCACATTTCTGGGAACAGATACGCAATACCCCAAATAATTTAGGATATGGGCAGAAATGTCCCGAAATGCTTTGATCGGTCTATTTTTTATAGATGGAACGATTGATTTCGACAGGTATATTCAGATGTTAACAAAAGATTTGTTACCTGAACTACGACGTCGTGGTCTGTACTTTTCCGGTCACTTTCAAAAAGACGGAGCCCTATTCCACACTGCTTTACAGAGTCGTGGGTTTCTTGACCAGAATTTTCAAGGACGATGGGTTGGCAAACAAGGTCCATCATCATGGCCGCCAGAAGTACCGACCTAACATTTTGCGACAACGGCCTATATTTAATCGACGAGTACGTCAGCAACAACCACATGCAGTTGACGATATGAAGAAGGCTGTCAACTTGGCATTTAATAAAAATCAACAATAAATCCTCAATCGATCTTTTCGACGATTACAGTTGTACATTGATGTTAGAGGTCTTCGGGTCGTTTCTTATGACAAATAGTTCTTTATTTAACCTGTTTTCTTTTGAATTTTTTTAAATATTCGATTTATCGATTGTTTTATGTTTAAAATTAGACTTATTCCTTATTATTCAGATCGACAGAGACTACTGTGCCAATCTGTAGTTAGCTTGAGTATAATAATATTTTGGAGAAGAGCCAGCACATTTTACTAATATTAGCACAGTCCCAACTTTTTAAAAGGAAGGGGTCACTTCTAATCAAGGACGTAATTTGTTTTACGTCTCTGTGAATGTCAGTTTCGTTTATTGGTGGAGTTTCAAAAGGAAACCGTTTCGTATACGATATCGTTTTTTCCGGTGTAACGTTGACGCTGAAGTGGAGTAAATGAGTGAAAGGGAGCCAAGAGAGCCCCACCCCCTGGGTACGTCCTCGATTGCTTACATTTTTTATTATTAAAGCTAACACTCTTTTTTGATATTTCGTTACCACAAATGTAAGTTAACAATAAAATTCTTTGAGCAAGAATTTGAAAATGTGATGACTAATTTGAAACTGATACGATAAAAGTTATTTATAATTCTAAATACTAAATAAGTCCAGTTTTGTTGTTTTAAAAGACTTTCTGGATGGATAGCTTGAATATCTTCATGAATATAGAGAATGCAACTTAACTAGGTCGTAGTTTCATAAAATGCGTTTACTACACAGCTGCTATATAAAGTTAACAAAAAGTTCAGAAATTCATTGCAAAACAAACTAAAAGATATTGGGAGGTTATGTGTTTACATTAGGTATGATTCTTTGTATATATTTTAAATGAGCAATTAAATTTTTATAGTTACGGAAAAAATCAAACAGTCATAAATTGTTGTATTTCTTTCACATGTAAATGATCAAAGTTTCCTAGATTTATTTTGAAAGGGTAAAATATTACCCAAACTACCAAATGGCTTGCAGTTTAAGTATTAGGGAAAATATTCGAATAAGTATTCAGCTACCATTTTAGGACATCTGGGTAATATAACGCACTTAATAATACCGTTACATCATTTTGTTTTCAATAATTCATTCTGTGTTATTGTCGAAAGAAAATGCTTTTTACAACAATTTTTAAAGTTATCAAAAAATTGTTATTAAAAAGTTATTTAAAAGTTCTTTTGAATCAAGAAACATTATATGATGCTAATAATTACTTTGCTAACATTATACATAATTGAATATAATCAGTAAACAATTTTAAACATTATATTTTTAATTAGATGTAAACAACTTGAACAATACATGTTTATAGTAAAATGGCTACTGTAGTAATGACGAACATTAACTATATACGTGATTTTCATAAATTATAAATTGCTAAAATTAATCTTACTTTAAGCAATGTGCTATATGCAGATTTACGGATGAAATTGCATTAAATATTAAATAACTTGAGCAGCATATGGAAGCTATTTTCTAAATATCTGTAAAATATAACACTCCTTTCTATAGACGTTTAGCTAGGGGCAAATAAAATATTTGTACTTTTTATATTTAGTTTTTCGGTAGTTACAAATATGATGGAATGAATTTTGTATGATATTTGTACGAAAATAGAATAAATATACACTGTATTCGATCACTATAAGCCAAGCTGACATGCTATAAACATTGAATTATTTGACATCAGTACCAAAGGCTGGAGACAATATCGCCAGTTATTGAACATATGTTTAGGATAAAAAAGGAATTATCTATACATATTTACTGGCTACATCTGATAGTTTTAGACGATATAGAATAGTAGGTTCTCATATATAAAGTAGAATATTTGTATATTTTAATAAAAATGTATGACATGAGTCAATATCAAAAATAAAATGTGCATGTGCATTAGTTTTAAAAATAAGGAATTCCAGAACACGAGTGACATATCAGACGAATACTTTTCAGAACTAGTTATTATTCAAAATAATAGATATGATTTTAATTATGTCTCATTTTGAATATATTAAAAAGTTTTAGAGAAATATATTTCTATATCTATCATTGAAGAAGCTTTTATAAATATAAATATCGATACCGATCCTTTTTAAAGATCTGACCTTTTAAAATTCGTTCATAAACTAAAAACAAATTCTCTTAACATCGAAGAACATTTTTAAATGAATGATATCCAATTCCACTCTAATCTTTCTTCAAGTTATCGGTCCTAGTAAGATTTTAAACAATATGAAGTTTTTATAGATTAACCAATACAAACAAAAAGTTGAAGTTTTGAAACTTAAGCACGTTGGTCCTGTTCTACTAATTACGAAGTTCGTTTTCGCTCTTTAAAAAAGTCTTCTATTAAAGAAACTTTTTTCTCAAACCTACAGCAGACGGATTTCCAAATGTTCCAAATTTTCACAACCCACATTAAAGGACGTTTCACTTCGAATGGGATGGTGGGTTATTACACTTACTTACTTACTTACTTACTTACTTACTTACTTACTTAGTAGACTTGTTCGCGTTTACCCAAAGGTTTCGCTTAGTCACTCCATAGGTTTAAATTTAGTAGCTAACTTTTAATGGTTAAGGCATTTCCAGATCTTCCTGTTGTTGGCCATGGCTCTCAGGTAGTAGATGTCTTTTCTGGAGGTGAAGTTTTGAAATTGGTGTTCTGTTGTTGTTATGGATGTGTAGTTGTGTTCTTGGGGATGTAGACGCTTTACGGTTTATGCAGGACTGGAGCAACGAAACTGTTTGCCAACAGGATTCCAGAGACAAGTATACAATCGATAAGGGACCATATTTCGGTTATGACACTTCAAGAATTATACTTAACAGTTCCAGAAGAAATACAAGTACAGGCTTATGAATGCTTGTCGGCCATTGGTGTTAGACTCTCATCGTCAATTGCGTCTCAAGAACTGTCGGCTATTGATGTCAAACCTTCTTCACTTGCAGAAAGAAAAAGTCAAAGAAAATCAAGGTCATTGTAAAGATTTTGGCTACAGGAAGTTCATTTAATAATTAATTGACTAATTTCTGTTCCGTTAAAATGTTTATTATTTGATATTGACATTTTTAATTTTAATTTTGATAGTGTGTCTTTATGACAGGTCCGTTTCAGAATGTTCTTAGAAAAAAGAATGTTTTTAATGTTTAAAATGCTTTTTTATTAATAGTAACTAAACTTTCTTTTTGAAAACCCTATATTTCTTTGTTTGATATCTATAAATTTAGAATGATATATTTCGAATTATCCTCCGTAAATTTGGATTAATTAACCGATTAAAACATAGTAGACATTTAATAATATATATATGTATCAAAACTTGTCAAATAATCAATTAGCTCTATAACTGCAATAAATGGATTTTTTTGGATAGTCCCAAGAGGATCTAATACGCACGTATTCTATATTTATGTTAAAGTTTTTATGACAATGTCTCAATTTGAGATTCTATATTAAATATATATAAATATTATTATTTATTTATTTCTTTTTTAGTATTATTAAAAACTTCATAATATTATTTTGTTACCATACATTGGTACCGATTTTTTAAATAGAGTAATTGCAGAAAGGTTATTGGAAATAATTATTATATAGATCTCTGTATATTTTTATTGTGCACTCTTAAATCGTAAAGTTAGGTCATCTCAAAAAGGCATATACCGCCACTAGGCTGACTGCACTCTTGAGGGTATTTATATAATCAAGGTATGATTGAGAATATGTTTCTATTATATTAAAATAGTATATAATTATGATCCATAAACTTTCTCAATATCTAGCATGTCTATATGATTTCCATAATTTAAATTAATGAATATCTAGAATTTTAATTTAATTATAGAAGTATATCAGTATATGGGATATGGGATATTCAGAATATCCATTGATTACTCAATAATATATTTTAGTTTTTGTGATAAAAAATTAATGATAATTTTTGTAAATAAATTATGTTGATATTATAATAATCATTGATATCGGAATTTACTTCACTAGATTGGTAAACTACTATAACGCTTATGTCTAAGACAGCGTTTTATAAAAAACGGGAAAATCAATAACGCACGAATCAAATTAAATTGATTTAATTAAACAATTCTCCATAAAAACAGGTATATTGTGATAAATATAGAATATAAACTTACATTTTAACGTTTTGTCTTTTTGCACGTTTTTATTTAATTTTAGGTCTGGAAAAAATTTATTTAAGGTTGCCGATCTAGATAAACATGTTTACGATATCAATTACTATTACTATGTTTTAAAAGCATACTACATAATTTATTTTAACGTAATCAATTATTACAAATGTAAACATTTAAAATAATATTTAAAACGATTTATTCATATTTGTGACAAAATTTTGCTTTTTAAAACTTAATATCTAAGTTGATAAAATATTTTAAAAATTTCAATATTTATTTTAATATCAATTATCCTATAGTATTCGTTATTTTAGAGTGTATAATTCATTTTTTTAGTTCAAATATATATATTAGACTAATTTGATATGTGTTAAGTTCATACAAATTTAAATAAATTTAATCCCTATGAGCAAAATAGTTTATAAGATGTTATTTATAACTATCAATATTTCGATTTAGTTAAAATAGAAAGTTATTATTGTATGCAAGTTACTTTTTATCACCACCCAAGTGTGCGTCAATCATTATTAGACAAGAAAGTTTCAGATATTCTGTTAAATGTATTATTTGATAACGAAAGTATGAAAATAAAATGCCCTATATAAATATCTTTAAATATATTTTTTCTTGTCATATTATTAGTTAGCTAAATATAACTAACAAAACTTACGCTGGAAAATTAAGTAACCATCTTTATTAATTTTATAAATGTGTAAAGAGGTTGTGAAATTTATGTTTTACAAAGTTGAAGATATGTTTTTCTTCTCTAAATAAGGAAATTAATCTTCGTTATTCGATTGGGGTTTTGAAATTAAAAATGAAATTTTAATCTTTACTTAATTACTCAAGGATAACACTTTTATAATTATTACATATATTTTACAAATACTCTATTGTTTCGTCATATATCTATAATGGCACCAATAAATTGTTATATTTGCTTAAAGCAAAATACATAACAAAGAACAAATTTTAATAAAAAATAATTTATTTTACCAATAAATCAATAGTTAATTCTTTTAATTGAAATGTTCTTTTTGTGTTATATAGATTAATTTGGTTCATTTCATCAATTAGTTATGTTAAGTTATTACTTGTGTTACAGGCTATATTATAACAATTATATTCATTATTCATATGCATATACATATACATAATAATTTGAGGTTCAATTGTTTGACCAATCTACTATACATTGTAAAATAGGCATTGTATTATAATTTGGACTATGGACCTTTTGTGGACCCCGTGTAAATTATGAAGTTTTATATATCATAAAGCAACAATATAAACCATGTATAAAAATCTCTGAATAAATTTTGTTACATCACAATGTCTCTAATCTAGAGAAGAGTGGAGGGTTGTAAGCCGGTAAATTCATGAAACAATTAGAAGTATTGTTCTGCGGTAAGTAAAAACTATATTAAAATTGCAAAACCCGATATATTTCACGAGGCAGCACGCCGTCGCATCATCAGGGAATGAAATAAAATATTAAAAATAGAGAAGAGTGGAGGGTTGTAAGCCGGTAAATTCATGATCTTATCAATAGTTTCCACATTCTTTAAAGTTCGAAATTGAACATTTAAGGAATGTAAAATTGAACCACTCAGAATAAAATTCGCTATTAAAGTGGAAAACGATAACAACATTTTCTTGAAATTATATTGAAATTATATTAATTTTAATGCAATTTTAAAATCACTATTTTCGTTGTCATTATTTTCATTTGGCTACAATTTATTTTAAAGTTTTATTTATTTATTTTTTGCAAATATGTAAACTAAAACACCAAACATTTCCACACACTCAAATTTTATAAGTTTAAGATATATATATTACTAATTATTAGTATGTGTAATATTAAAAGAATAATATTTTGTTATATAAAAATTATTAGTTTAATTATTAGACGATTGTAAATTGAAATTATTGACACTATTTAGAGGTCTTGATTTTACACACATAATATGGGCTTGTATTTACTTTTATTTCCAATAGTAAAAAGACAGCAGTATAGGATAAATGGAGAAAATTGATTTTTTATCAAGTGAAAATTTTTAACTCTTTGTCAATTTACATTAAGCTGCATTTTATGTGTATTGGCGCTGTTAAAGGGTTAATTGATTTTTTAAGATTCTATTAAACTTAATGCACCCACCCATAACTTAATACGAGGGCTGTATAGAACCGTTTCTAAAGCTATATTGAATTGTCTCAACAGAAGTTTATGGTTACCTCCCATATTTGGTCTTGATCAAGCTGAACGTGTCAGTATAGGTATGTCTTAATTGACTAAAGGTGACCTTCACATAATTATATCGCAGGTTTTTCCATAACATTTTACGCTTCATTAAATTTTGGAATTAAAGTGATTTGAACTGAAATAAAATACTAAAATTAAATCAGTATAGTTTTTTCAATTAATAAGTAAATAATGTAATTAATTTCAAATTCTAACCTATAAAAATAATAAATATTGTTTAATCATATATTAAGTAAATAAGTAAGATAAAGCGGCAATGGTATTACAAACCCTGACAAGAACATTTTGAGGTCAACTTCATAGTTGAGCAATAAACTTGGCATTAATTTTTTCTTTTTGGAAGTCATAACAAATATTATAAATTGTTACAAAATTCGTTCATATCAAAATTCAATTATTATTAATTAATTCAATTAAATGTAAATTTCCATTTTATTTATGTATTTGACAAAATGTTTCAATATATTAGTATCAATACAAGAGTTTGGCGTCCTTACAGCGTTTCCTTACTAAATTTGCCAACCTCAGTTTTATTAAATTTGTTATAGGTACCACTTTTGTTTCCAAGGGCGAAGGATCAGATATCTTAGGATTAGCAGTGAAGAACAAGAAGGAAGACAAGGTCATGCATGGATGAGATCGCTGAATCAAGCCCCCGCGTCAACAGCATTACAAAAAAAAGAAAGGACCATAGAGGTGCCGCTGGCATAGTTGCTACACCCTCAGGGTAAGCAATGAAAGGGACCTCTTTTCACCACACTACGCCAGTCTTCACGGACATATAGCCGATCACAGAGAAGATGACAAATCCGGCAAAGACGCTTGTGCAACAATTTAGCA
>JAUZNC010029869.1:2283-13461 GCA_034780395.1 Vannuccia rotundouncinata | reverse complement strand
CATTCGGGCAAGTAACAGTAAAATCTTTTTTCAAGTCTGTTCATTGTCGAATAAGGATATTTTGAAATATTTATTAAACCATAATTAATTCCAGGTTTATCAATTTTTATCACAACAATTTTGTTAAATGTTAAAATGTGGAAATGTTAATCAATAAAACTATTCAAGGATGGCTACTCAGTAGTAAATGAAAGTTTAATTTGTTTATTGGATAAAAATGAGATTGTCATAAAACACATAACTGTCGGCTTTGCTATCATTACAAAATTGTTAATATATTTTTGTGCAGTTATCTTACTACTCATAATTAGTTAAAAATAAAAGATTGAAACATAGAAATAAAAGTTTTTATAAATTGATAAATTAATGAATTTTGAAATAAAACATATTTTAAATTTAAAAAAATATTTATTCTAATTTTAATATATAGACTATTGACATTTAGGTCCCTGTGGAAAGTTTTTTCGCTTTTTAATAATTGCTTAGTTTAAAAATGAATTTTGTTTATCTGCATCCATATTGTTGACTAAAGATTGTGAATTCGCTGAGAACAAGATATATATATATATATTGATTAAAAACGAGCGGAATCCTTCGTTTTTAATTGCATATATATAATTTAAACACTTACTAAACTACAAATATAGCTATCGATCGAATTATAATACATTTTAATTATAGAAACATGCCGTTTTTTTATTTATTTTTCAACTTGAGGTTTCATATTCTATGCATCAAATTTTCGTTCCCAATTAATATTCCTATCAAAAGATTAATTGATAATAATGGACTATTCGATTTACCTGTCAAAAGCACGAGTGGGTAAATCAGAAAAAGAGACTGTCGCATAGACATCAAGTGGATTTTGGTTAGAGGGATGTTTTCTTATAAAAAAGGATTATCAAATTGAGAACGTGTATTGAGACTACAACACACGAGAAGTACCAATATGTGTACATTGATTTAAATTGTTTCTTTGAAAGAAGAGACATTAATTGACACAGGTATTATTAAAATATGTATTTGCATATTCTCAGAAGAAAATCAAATAAAATTTTTTCCAAGACTGTTTAAAAAGAAGTTAACATTGCATTGCATGAAATGTTATTATATTAAATTATGATTCTATAAACGTAGATTCCAATTAAAGTAAGAAAAAAAAACAATTTATAATTTAATCACAATTGCCTATTAGCGATGTATATAAATAAACTTCCCTAAATAGCAAAAGCTACAAATTATAATTATAATTCGTCTTTCCAAACATAACACATATAAACGTGAAAACAAATACATTTTTTTATTTATCGCAAATATCAAGTTGACATTTTCTTGTTTTGATTTTAGGCTATATATAATATGTCAAGCCTCTAAATATCCATAAAAAATTCTGGAAATGTCTCAATCATAACGTCAGAGGATTTGATTAATTTGTCTCAATTCACTTGGCGTTGTTATATTATCTAAAAGTTTGTGTTATATACATACATTTTTAATGTAGTTCTTTTAAAAAAATATCTCCTAACAAGCAAGCAATTTTTACGTGTGTATCATATATCATATTTTAAAACATCGTCGATAACCGCATTATTATAAAATCACATTCTCTTCCACATTTTATTCTGTCAGTTAAGAAAGTATATTATTTACATATTATAGGTAATAACATTTTATTACATTTTGATTGCTTTCATCAAATAAATAATTAAAAGGTGGTTTATTGGCTTCCATATACATTTACGTGATGAGAATTGAGTGAAAAGAAAAAGTAAAGAATGAAGACATGTGACTGTGTTAACCAAGTCAAAAGCATTTTAAAAATTTCGTTTCATTTTATTTTATTTTATTTTATTTTCAAAATTATTTTTGTATTTGAATAGTTATAAAACATTTCGCTTGTTAATTAACATTTTTTGATGTATTATTATTTTAATATTTAAAAGCAACTGTAGCGAAATTTCACATTATATTTCTTTCTAACGACTATCTCGCATTTAATTTGTTATTCATTATTTTATAGTCACCCATTCTGAGAAAGTTTTAGCATTCAACAAGTAATAGAATTGAAATGCAGGAAATGAAAAATGCCCATTTTGAAAGTCATTATAAATTTATTTTCTGCCCTATACTAGAATATCAATAGGTATGAAAAATGTGTAATGAGTGCAAATTTAGTGATGCATTATAAATAATACATATACACTTTTAAAAACTTCAGTTTTTTCCAAATCACTTTTGAAATTATACTTTTAAATTTCATTCTAAAATTTTTGTACATCGATATTTTTGAAGGTGGAAGTAAATTACATATTTTTTCCCTATAAAAATGAATTAAATATTGTAAAAAAATAGTAAACATAGAAAGAGAGACAGGTGTCCCACTCAACTCCCGCTCTCCAAATTCATTTTCGGTTTCGTTTTATTAAAACGTCACTTAATTTATGTTTCTAAAAATTAAACTTTAATGTCATATGTTACAAATATTTTTGAAAATGTTAATTTGATATTTTTAATTTGAATTGAATACAACCAATATAATATTTAATCTATGACATCAGTTATATAAGTTACGCTATGTTTAAAGATCAATTTTGCTTTATTAAAACATAAATATTATGTGAAAAAATCATCAAACAAAGGAATTTTTCATAATTAATCAGATTATAAAGAATTAAAGGAAAACTCTGTTATATCATATTTTTAGGAAGACTTATGAGTGCTATCTTCTCTCTCATATTTGCTGAATTATTCCAATAAACAATAAATCATTATCTCCCAAAGCTGAAATAGAATGTATGACGAAGCAATTTTTGTAATTTATTATATTTTTTGACATTACTATATTTACTCACAAAATATGACGTCAATGTCACAATAATTAGTTATATACAAGAAACTTATTTTTTTATGAAGGAAATCTAATAGATGTTCACAACATATTTTTAGTTTCCACTTATTTTTTAAGTATCCAACATTTCTAATTGAAAAATAGAATTCGTTTATATTCTATATATAATTTCGTAAGAAATTCTAGCAAATTACGTGGTAACATAAATATATTTATTTTTAATAATATTTTATAGTAAACCATTTGAATGCATTTATAGATTCAAAAAGAAAAGATTAACAAAAGAATATGATTCATATGATTTATATGAATCAAATTTATTTTTTTAAAAAAACGCAGCAAACCAATTTCTAAATAAATAGTGTGGGTTATTCGCATTTAGATATTTATAGATATTAATTTAATTATTTATTCAGTCGAGATATATAATTGCTTCTTTGAAAAAAAAATTTTACAAATAGAACTATGTTTCTATATTAATAAATTATTGAGCAGATCAGTTAATACAATTTTCAGAATCGCAAAAAATTAATGTTGTCACGATTTGTCGCTGTTCCAACTAAAATGATACCCAAGAAAACAGGAGATTGGAATTTAGCACGATTTTTTGTTCCGGAGATAGTTTTAAGTGCTCTGATAAAAAATGATTCCAAAAGCATCACGCATAAGTTAATACAAAATATTAAAAGGTAAAAGTTTTTACACAAAAAGTGTTTTTTAATAAATTTATACTATGAATTGGATTATTTTTGTAAACTTAATATTCATAGGTACTATAAACTTGTCTGTTTTGTCATGAAATAATTACAACAAAATTCTATCTATCGTGAGTATCGTAAAAATGCGGTTAATTTAGGGAAATTGAAATGACAGAAAATTTAACCACACTGCAAATTTAAAATAAAAATAATTTAGTTTAAATATACAAAACGTTATAAAGATTTTGACTAATTTTACAAGGGTACCCCTTGATTTAAATGTGTTTTTATAATTGTAATTATTATATATAATTGAACAAAAAAATAATATTAATATTTATAAAAACGGATCCGGTGTGTTTACAGTTCTATTCGCATTTAAAATTTATTCAAAAGCCTTATATGTCATAGAAATGTTACAATTAGGCAATTTAATTAAGAACACTGACACGATAGCACAAATTGTTGGGAGGAGTTTAATTTTATTTTTGCCTGCTAAAATAAATAAATTAGACTGCTTTTAGACTCATCACAACGGAGCTATTTCGGATCATTTTAAATATAGAAAATAAAAAAAAATATTAAAATGTTTTTATAAGAAACAACTTCAAATTTTGTTATCTGTAGTGATCTGCCTTATTATTCAGCGACTGAAATATTATTATTACGAGCTGTCTATTAGTTTTAGATAATTATACAATTAGATAAATTTATAATAAGGAATTGAGTTGTTAATAAGGAATTGTGTTATTGAAGTGGATTTCCAAAATAAATTAACGTCAAAAATTGTTATTATGTTTAGCATAATGAAACTACTTTTTGATCATTTACGATATAAAAATAGAAATTTCTGAAGATTTAAAAAAAAGCTTTCTAAAATAAGTTTGAGTTTATCGATTATTAATTATCACTAAATAAATCAATTCTTTAGTTGTCTTTTTTCTCATAAAACACGTAAATGAGAAATAATAAAAGTTAACGAATTACTTCTTTTGCTTTTTATTATTAACTCTAATTAATTAATATAGTTTAGACAAATTCTATAACTTGACACGTACACACATGTAACGTAAGTGTTAAAGGTATGCGCCTAGAAAACTGAATTCATTTTATTGTAAATTTTAGCGAAACAAAACGAAATTTGTTAATCTTTACAGTTTCAGTTCAATCATGATTTCGTTTTATGGTTTTACTATATCATGAATGTATGCTGGAAAATCCTAAAACATAAATATATAAATAAACATCTCACTTTCGTATAAAATTACAGATTACAACTATTAATACAAAATATTATTATAGTTTTATATATATATATATATTTGGCAAATAGTGTTTTACATCAATCATATTAAGTTTGTATTTTCACTGTATCTGTTTCACTAATATCATGCAGACATCAGAATCCTGATTTTGGAATTATTTTTCAGTTCAAAACATCAAATCAATATTCGTCGATTAAAAAATTTTTCATAACAAATATTTTCAGTTTTCAGAAACCTGCTCCCTAGCTATCATCTTCCTTTTCTTATATCTTAAAATTTTATTTAAAAAAATCAATACATCAAATGAAGATTAAACGACAGCAGTGATATTTGATGTATTTCATTAGAAATATTATTAAAGAACCTCCAGTTATTGGCAGCAAATAATGTTTTACTGCAAAATATAGGATTGGAGAATAAATATTACACAAATTCTGCAACTTCACATCACTGATTTTCTCACATGACAAATTGTAAGACCATCCCCATAAGTATAACGAAATGAACTTTTTTATTATACGCTAAGCTATACTTTCTGAATAATTAATGACTACAAAAGTATCTCATATATTAGAACTTGTATCAAAGGTTTCCCTCAATAGAAAACTCCCTTTCTCCATGTACACACTTACAAAATCAATTGCAGATTTATAACGTAACTGTTTATAACGTAAATCAATTTAATTTCTAACAAAACACGAAATTTGCTCCTAATAATCAGAGTTGAGTTTGAAAGACTATTACTTTAAAATAATACACATTTAATTCGATAATTATTATATACGTATATATTAAAAATGATAATGTTAATATGGAAAGTTATGAATATTGACAATGCAATGCTTTAATTTAAATAATGTATTAAATTAATATCTTTGGTTGTGAAAGTTTGTTCAGATTTTTACTGTGAAAAGCTTTTCTGAACTTAAACGTAACAGACCTAAAAGCAACTATAATTATTACAGCATTATTAGAACAGTTTAATATCAAGATTAATTTGTGAGTAAATTTCAACTTAGCAGTTGTGTTTACATATTACTTGGCTGGGTGGACTTATGGTGATAATGTTGTCAACATGAGGGCTTTAATTAATTCAAGATAATACTCTATAATATTATGTAAGCTTCTAGAATGTAGAATAACGTAACAAGTAAAAGCATCCTTGTGGAATAATTATTTACTTCTTTTTCTATATTTGCATTTCATCCATCCGTTTGTTGAGTGAATATCAATCGATAAATGATACATTTAATACTTTAATCACATGAAATGTATATGTATGCACTTAATAGTTATTACTCTCTAAGACATAATTAATGCAACGAAATGATAATCTTTTCGATCTCTTCAGGAACAATAAACAGTACAGCTCTCATAATCCTTCATCGTGTTTTATACTCTATAGATCAACGTTAAAGAAAATAGCTTCGGTTAAATGACGCAACTGCGGGAGTTTATAATTCCTTAAATCGTTTTCTTTGCATTTCTAATACGTAAACTATAGACCCTGCAGAACCTTATATCGGATTTATTTGTAAGCGCTAACCCCTTCCTCAATTCTTTCCTTCAAGAAATCGATTGATACTTTGAAATATAGATTGTTCCGTCAGCTTCAATCGCTCACATTAGAGAACACGTTAAAAATGATTTGGTTGAGAAGGGATGATTATTCATAGATTATTGTATCTAATTTTTCCCCTCTCAAACAGTTATCTATCTACCTTTATAGTGCCGCCAAAACATCCTGTTTCGTAGATAATTATATAAGCAGAAGGAAACATTAATAATTTATAACATAAATCGATTAATTACAATATATATTCTAACTTTGCTGGATTTTCTATTATTTCAAAAATAAAAAAATTAACTTTCTATTGTAGAAAAAAACGTTGCTAAATTTTAAAATAATAGGTTCTTTAAATGTGTAGTTTATTATGAAGATAATAATGAACACAATAATTAGTTACAAAAAATTTTTACAGTTAAATCTACAAATTATGTTCAAATTGTAGTTCATTTGATCATATTCATACTCTTTGTATAAACGATATAAATATGTACAGAAAATTTGTTGGAAAAATGTGGATTTCTACTACAATCCAGGAGTTTATCTGTATTTGGTAATTTGTGTAAACTTGATCTCGAAGATCACTCCAAAGAAGGGAATTACACACGTACAGATTTTTAAATCTTTTAATTGTAATTAATAACGTCATTTTGGGACACTTCGTACAATGTCGCATAATAATATTTTGAATCTTCGAACTTAATTAATTTCTAAAAACACATTTCAATGAATTTTCTGTAAAATATAAAATAGTATAATGCAATTAAAAACAATTTGATTGACGAAGTGAGAATTAGATTTTAATTTGATTATTTTTATTGCTCATAGCTGTCATTTAAATCGAGCCGAATTATAAAATTATACTTTCGGTGTCATAACTGATCTTTAAAAAAGCTAAAAAAAGTATGAACGTTAAAAGTATGTTCGTTAAAAGTATGAACGTTAAAAGTATGTTCGTTAAAAGTATAAACGTTGTAAAAAGACGATGTTCTTCATATTTGTGTAGGGAATGTGTTATATTTTTAGCTTATAATTGTTATAAATAATTACGATGAAACTGATACCTGTAATAAATAATAAATTATACTTCATTCTGCTCTTTTTACTTGCGACGAGGAATAAAATTATGAATATCTTTTATAGTAAATATTTGTGAAGATATCTATATTAACTTCTGCTTACAGTGTATCTAATTTGCTTTATTGACCATTTTTGTCTTTTGTATTACAAAAAAGAGAGATTATTATGTTCATATATTGATTTTACTTTGCATCAGAATATGTATTATAAGAAATAGTTAAAAATGTATACATTTTAATATTTTTTAATTTATACATTTAACATCAATCCCCGATAAACAGTATTTTAACAATTTACAAATCTGAAGATAAACTTCATAATAGTTAAAATTGTTAAAATACTGTTTACTGGTATTTGAGCAGTTGTGCTTTTATTATGAATCATCTTATTTACATTTATCTCACTGCCCAGGAGTAACATTTTAATTGTTGTAAATTGTTTTTCCTAAATGTAATCTTTTAATACAAACAAGAGATAATAAACAATACGTGAAAAAGATTAACACTGAATTAGTACGCATGACACAAGTATTACTTTAATAACACTAATTCGGTGTTTCAACCTTTTAACTTTAACCTCAAAAATATTGTTTTGCAAAAGACTCTCCTGGTTGTCATGGCTATACGTGATCAGTATAGTCGCGAAATCGGCTATTCATATTCGGTTAAATATATTTATTTATTTATAAGTTATAATCGCTAATAAATGGAAATCTTTATACCATTCATACATCCAATATTTATAGTTAACCTCGTTAATTTCTTATCCTCCAAAAGGGTGGGGGAGGGGTGGAAACCCTTTTTACCCTTGGATCCACCATTTCATTGATATGAACGTATCAAGATTTCTTTCAAATGCAGTCCATTTTCTTTTTACTTTCCAGGATATTCAAAAGGATTAGCACTCAACGAAACAGAATATTAAAATTTGTTGAAAGCCTCGCCACATCAACATCCATTCCATCTTTTCAGAAATAAATCAAATATTTATATAAAATCCATTGACGCATGACTACATTTTTATTGTCTTTGTCCAAAATATTCAAGTTCTGATAGTTCTGATTTAGAGGAAGCAGATGAAACTTGCAAAGGAGGAGGAAGCTGTATAATGAAAGAGAGAGATTCTCACGTCAATATATATTTCATAAAATAATCGATATTACCGATCCTTCCTGCTGACCCTTAAGCAAAAAGATTTTGACACAGAAAGACAGAAAACTGTCGTATCTTCAGCGGTATTAAAATCAGTTAATTAAATATTTTAAACATGGCGTGTAATTTGATAATTGGAAAATTCAAACATAATTTATATTTTGACTATAACTGTATAAAATGTGACAAATGATCTCAAAAAACTATTAATATGATAATATCAGATATTCTAGAAAGTGAAATACAATTCTAGATTAGCTATATATTTTCTTATAAGTAGTACCTACATCTTGACAATACTTAAATAAATGTGCTATAAAATAAGTAGAAGAAATTCTTTAATAAATTTTATTTTTATAACAACTATATAAGACATCCAACAAACTCTCTTTGTACATCACTTGAATCTTAAGCGAGAAACTTGCCGTCTATAAATATAACAAACCATATTAAAATTGCTCCTACGATTTATGTCTTAAAATAAAAGCTCTGTAATCAATATATTTCTTATCTGTGTTTCTGATACGATTTTGTCACACTATTAATTTCTATATTTGATAGTAAAATATAAAGTGCAAAATTGTATCGAATAACGAAACTATCTATAGAAAGCAAATTATATCTCTATATATATTCAAAGAAAATTTGTCAGATATATATGCTTTTCTTTTCTACAATATGATTAATAAAAAGAATTACTTTTGTTATTCAGGCGTCAATTGAGACTTTTGTTTTAAATTTTGGTTGAAAGGATCAAAGTAGAAACAAGTCTGGATTAATTAGCTTCCATTTAATTAATATCCTAGTTTGAAAAAAGTTTTTTGATTTTTTGATTTATTCAAATGTCAGTGCAATAAAAACTATGTATTCAAAAAAAGTTTTCTTTTTAACGATATAATAGAATATTTGTAGAACGTTAATTTTTAGTTACGATCAAAAAAAATTCTTGTAAATTTAAATCAATATTTTGTAAGTTGAATCTCGTAAATTTAAGTCGATATTATGTAAGTTGTATTGTGTACTTTTTTAAAATTCTACAAATTTGAATTCCTGAAAATTCAATATTTGTGATTAAAAATTTAGTTGACAGTTTATTATAATTTGTTTCCTTTCTAAATTTACTTTACGTCAACCAACTTATACCAAAAGCAGAACCATTTTTTTGGAATAATGTGGGGTGCTAGCAAATGTAACCATTGTTCCTGTACATCTAAAAATATACTTGACCAAACATTTATAATATTTCTTCATAGATTTTTATTCTAAAATATCATTTAAGATTTAATTATTTTTTTTGAATTTTTAGTTATGGATAATTTTTCATGAGTGGTGAAACATGGTTGAAAATATATTTTTAAATGATTATAACATTTAAATAGGCCAATTAGTAATTGGAGACATTCTAATTGTATCCTTGTAAATTTGAGCAATGTTAGATAATTTAATAATTGAAATTGTTTAGTTCTAAGTATTTATTTGTATACAATAATATATTGACTTACCCCGTTCGATGTCATTTCTTGTAATATGGATAAACGCCTTTTAAACGCTTGCTATTGTCTGTTTGTTAAGCTGAACTGATACCTGGAGAAAGAATTAATTTATACAACTCTCCTTCAGAAAACAAGTAAAATCACTTCACACAATAATATTGTTGTACTCTTATTGTTACATATTGTATAGCAAACAATCCTTTCTAATTTATGTATGTTGTACTCCACCCCTTAAACTATACTTCGTCTCCATAATACATCCTATTTCTGTCTGGGTACTCGATGAAGACTAGAGAGATGACGTCCCATCGATTGAAATGAACCGGCAAACCAGGGAAGGACGTGAGAATGATGCTAACGAATTGAATGTCATTACTTGTTTCGTCTTATTTATTATTCGTTGACACTGTTTCAGCAAGACTTGACGTAACTTATTATTTAATATTGGTGTGATTTTCTTCCTTCGATAAAACCGAATTAAATTTTATCTAGAGGCACCTACGAAATAGTTTTAATGATTTGCAAAAAATGTGGTTTTATTACGTTATCACATACAATACTGTCATAAAATTTTCAAACAATTTTACGTATAAAATATGTTATATATAACTATATGTAACTGTTTGAACCGAGATTCTTAGTAGGAAATGTTTGAACTGTGATTTTAACTTTAAAATTATGTGAATCAATAATAAAATATGTGATTGCAAGTATTTTGTTTGAACCGGATGGAATTCAACCTCTCAAACTAGACTATGATAAACAAAATTCTTAATTTTTTTAAGATGAGTCACTTGTGTACTAAACTGTTTGATTATATTTAAAAAATATACAATAATCAATATAATCTTGAAATAATACAATTGAAAAATCAATATTTCGATAATGGAAAATAATATAGAAGTATATTTAGATATGATAAATTTAGATAATAGTGAATTTCAAATAAATAGATAGATAGATACATAAATTTATTTCATTTGACATCACTTATTGCAATATTTTAAATTTTGATAAAATACAAAACAAACGTTCAAAAGAATCATTTATTTATTTTCAAAGATATTTTATTGAAA
>JAUZNC010029847.1:0-21057 GCA_034780395.1 Vannuccia rotundouncinata | reverse complement strand
TATGTGGTGCTATGTGGTGAAAATCGATTGACTTGTTAGTGTGTACATAAGCAGTAACTATTGCGTCATATGGTGCCGGAAGAAATAGATGTTTTTTTGGCAGCTTTTGATAGAGACGACAATAACGACATTTTTTTTTTAATATTACAATTGCAATGTCATGTTTGAAATCACCTGAACTGCCATTATAATATTCGTGTTTTATAATTTCCTTCACAGCAATTCTTTGCGGTTTTGATACTCTCTAAAAATAATATTGATAATTGTAATGAAATTTTAATAAACTGTTATGAAATTAAATTCATTGAAGCTAACTAGTGTTGAATATTATTAACACATTAAAATACGTAATTAGAACAATCAGCCCGTGAAGCGTTTTTTTCATTATCGTAAATGTCTCATTAATATTGTTAAGTGTCTCATACATAACTTTGCGCCTCAATCATTTTTTGTTGTTGTAATATTGCAGTATTTATTATGTTTTATCACCGACAAAGCGATAAACTTGTTTGTGATTTTAAAAATATAAACTTGTTTGTGATTTTCAAAATATAAACTTGTTAATTCTTTTTCTTTTTATATAAAACATATT
This sequence comes from Vannuccia rotundouncinata, assembly GCA_034780395.1. NCBI lineage: Eukaryota > Metazoa > Platyhelminthes > Proseriata > Coelogynoporidae > Vannuccia > Vannuccia rotundouncinata. The sequence goes on along the minus strand of JAUZNC010029847.1, from coordinate 20,465 downwards.
TAGCATAGAAACGTACTTCTGCATCACTGTGTCCGATAATTATCCTCCATAAGGAAAGTTTTGTTTGATTGTTTTCAAAACAATGAGCTGCCGTAAGTACTATATTTCTGGTCAGAAGTGTTCCGGAACACACGTAACTAGAATTGTGTCCAATCTCTACCACAAAGTCAAATAATCTCTTGTTAATTTGTCGATTGATCCAATTTACGTAATTATTTGTAGCTGTATAGACAGCTACAGTCTCATCGCTACAATTTCTTTTGGTTCCGAAGCTCACAATTCCTACTTGAATATAAGATTTTGATTCATTGTTTACTATTTTTTTTAAAAGTGGTCCACCTGAATCACCCTTACAATTTGTGCTTTTTGGTTTTTTGGAACAGATAATTTTCTTTTCTTTTTTAAACCAAGGTCTTCTCCACATTTTAGCACACTTTTTGTTGGAAATGATCTGAAATACAAAACTTAACGACTTAAAATGAAATAAAAATAGCATTTACCATATTTAAAAATTACTAATGAATGCTATAAATATTCTTCTAAGAATATTGAGTGAACACCAATCAAATAAAATTGTATTCTCTTATAACTATCTAAATCTAATATATTCTATTCGCACATATTCAAATAATGACAAGTCTATAATTACTATTAGGTGGCATTGTAAAAAAATTAAATAATATTTTATCAAATATTTTAGATTTCAAAGCAAAAAGCTAACCAGCTACTCAAAGAAACAGATCATCACAAACTCTGTGGTTAAAGACTGAATTAAATCCGAAAGAGTTATATTTTCTATATGTATACGGAGAATTCAATTTGGAGAATTATCCACTTGATTATTTATTGTTATGGATGTCTATTTTATCTACCAATACTTTTTCATTGGGAAACTAGTTATTTTGGCTTCCTGGTTCATTGTTGCAGCCAAAGGAAATACAACATATGCGAGTTCTGTTCATTGCGTATACGTTATATCTGATATATATATAGCCTCTTAAAATAACGGACGGCGTAAACGACTAGTTGTTCAAATATATTTAAACAAAAATAATTAAAATTTAGTAAAATCAATTTATTAAACCAATAAATAAAAAAAATTGCACCAAAATATTTCCTGGAAATCTAAAATTACATCTAAAGTAAATTATGAAATAAATATTAATTATAAGCCAATTTTATAAAAAAAAAATGTTTTTTTTATCGACGAGTTAGCTTAAAAACTAGGTTAGAGACGAGTCTCTTTACCTCCTTACTCAAATATGCTCGGACGCTAATATAACACATCTTTGGATTCTTTGCATTAATGTCCTTAAAAAGTATAGATATATTCCTATACTAAGAAATAATAATTGATTTGATTTAATTGATTTGTAAATTTAAAACAATGATAGTATATCTATGATTTAATATGACAGAAGTCAATAGAAATTAAATATGTTATTAATTTTGATGAAATAAATCGATTCTTCGTAAGAATTTTTAATTGCCTGTGCCCTCATGAAATTCTGACTCAGTAATCAATATATTTCATTAATTAAGCTATACTTAAATAATAATGCGATTCTTAAAGACACTTGAAAAATCTCTCACACCTTTCTGTCAAAAAACTTCATTAATATGTCTTTACTCTTTCAGTCATCGCAGGGAAAGGTCGTACTTTACATACCGGACCCAGAAAGTTATTGTAATTGGTATTACAAGTGGTACATTCCGCAAAGTTCCATTAAAACTTCAGACACTTTTCTAAATATTAAATATCTGGGAACTCACAAAAATAGCGATTCCAATATGGGGTAAACACTGCTTTTATTGTATAACTATCCCAGATTCAGGAAGCCTCTATTGGAATAATTTAACATTTATTTCAATATGTCTAAATCAAGTTCCAGTTACAAAACATTGCATTACGAATAACAAATGCAATACAATTAATGCTGTCAACTTACAGTTACAGTTCCTTTCAGCAATCTGTTTGAAATTTTATTTTTTTCCGTTCCACCCCAACCAATAATTAAACCTTTGTATGGTCTGGGGAATGTTTCACCTTGATGAGGAAGTCTTGCATATTTGATATACTTGGATTCTTTGACCTCGATGGCTAGGTATAAAAGCGCAATGTCGTTCATAAAAGTAGTTTTATTGTACACTTCGTGAATGTCAATTCCAATTACGGAAATTGTTTTTTCTGTTTTAATTTTTTTCTATAATTAAAGAAAAAAAATATTAAGTTTAATTCAATATTTCCAAAATTTTACTCCAAATATATTGACAGAATTTTATTACATTCTATTTTTTAAATTTATCGCAATCCTCTTCTCGATCGTTACTAACGACAATGATTGGTATTGTCCTTTGTTTTTAAAACTGCATTTTTATTGTTATTTAATTATTAATTTTGATACTTTATTCTAATGTTCATTATTTTATTTTGGAGAATGACAATTATTTCAGTACATATTTTCTGAGTGAAGTCTATCGTTTGATACACATCGGTAAAAGTTTAAAAATATAACCAATCGTCACTTGATATGTTCAGTATATACATTCATTATTAACAATTATTATTGGGATATTTTTAGACTTATTTGCAGACTTACATTTAAATTTAATCCTCCTATGACCACCTTCAAATGAGATCTTTTAATGTTGGCCAAATATTCTACACAATGTGCAGCTGTAAGCACAGTAAAACTATTTATTAATGATCCGCCACATACGAATCTGCTCGATTGATAGGCCACTAAATATACCATGCTTGGAAATTCAAATCTTTTAGCTCGACGTCCGTTTTGTATTCTCCAATGTCGACATTGAAATAAGTTGATAATTGATAGAAGTAATGATATCTTCTTCCAGTTATTTAATTTCATTTATAGGCAACTATTCGAATGATAAATAATAAATAGTGAATATGTCAGATAATTAAATTTAATTCAGAAATGATTGTGATTATGCAATTGTCTTACTAAAAACATTATTTATAATATTTAAATTATATGGTAGCATATCTATGAAAATAGATATTGGAATATAGAACAATCAAACTATGTCTGAATCCATATAGACCAACAAAGTATACAATTATAATCTATGATTATGTATTTGTATTTAATATATCATAGACATTACAAAAATTGAACTAAGTATAGATCTGAAATCTAAAATTAAATTATGCTTAGCCGTCCAGTTAGTAGTAAGGGCAGGTGAAAATTGTTAACAAGCTTGTTTTTTTTATTTTTCATTCGTATGTATAAGAGCACTGATCCCAAAAAAAGTTTTCTCCAAAATTCAAAATTGCCCCAAACGTCATATTGGAAAAGATATTACTGAATTATTGAATATCTCCGTACCTACTTAGATTATAGAAATTACACTATATTACACCCATTTACTAGTTAAATTTGTCGGGTAGAGGAACTCCTTACAAACTACTAATATTTATTACAATTTGAATTTAGAAATTTTGTATTTATTATAGTTACATTTAAATATTGTTAAATTCATAGTATTCTGAGATAAACTATGAAGAAAACATGTTTCGTAATTACGGTGTGGATGTGTGTCCATGTTAAAACAGTATTGAAACAGTATACTTTTTTTCCATTTTGTATCTTTCCTATAATATTATATAACGGTTATTCAGTTACTTTTACAAATTTAAAACCTATCAATTTTATTGTACAGTATTTTCCAGAATTCATGTCACTTAGACAAATATGGACCAACTCCTTGGCTTGCCCGTAGTACCGATCTAACTTCGTATGACAGCGCACTATGGGGCATATACTCAAGTCCAAGCTCAATGCAAAAAAAAACAAGAAACGCTGATGATCTGAAAGAAGCTGTTCGACAAGAATTCGATCAGATTGCACTTGAGATATTGCTATACAAAATTAACAAATGAACATTTTCAAGATTTCATAAGTGTATATAGAACTGAATGGGGTCCAAGTAGAGCCATACTGATTATACTTTGTACATTGGCCCCATCTTAAATTTGTAATATTAGTAACAATAGCCATTATTTGTTATTTTCCCGTAATTAAGGTTTTAGATCACTTATTAATGGGATCATCATTTTGATGGTTATTCCTACAGTTTTAAAGATGAATGCAGAGGTACAACTTAAAACATACTTGAAATAATGTAACAACATATTTCTGTCATTTATAGATATGAATAATGCCTAAATAAAGTAACAATGGTCCACGACAATTTGTCTTAGTTGAATATCTATATAAGGTTCATACGAATAATTTATGAAAAAATTTTTATTGCTTGAATAAATTAAAATTTTTGGTTCCTGTGTTCATGTTTTGTTATATATGCATATAATACGGGTCCATGAAAAATCAGAGAAAAAACAGTAAATTAAAATAATTCAAAAAATTTCATGAGTGATTTGTATTGGTTGACAATTAGATTTAAATTTAGTTATATATAGGTGTTCCAAATTCTAACGCGAGATAGTGCAATTTTTTGCGAGAAAAGTACAATTGTGTTATAATCAGTAGTATAAACAAAATATAATTTGAAAATAGTAATATAGATCTATTCATAATATATAACATTATTATCTGTGAAAATGCTTAAGTAAATGTTTAATGTTTCAAATGATTATGAACCAATAACTGATTTCTTTATATTAAACAAAAATAAACTCATATCTCATATTAATTTATTTTATTCAAAAGAATATAAAAATAAAAAAATATGGACATATGTGTTCATTTGTGGAAATCATTAAAGAAATCAGTTATATGTTCATAATACTAGGCCGTAGGAACCCCCATTTACAGGGAAGGCTACCTTTGAAAAAACTTGATTATGGATGGAATTTGTTTACTTTCTTCTTGAAGTTTTATACGTTTATTCTCCTTTAACCGTTCCCATCCAGACAATTTATGCTTTTTATTTTAATTAATGCAATTTAGTATGATACACTGTAGTACACACTGTAGGGGCGGTCATTTATTTTCTGTAGGCGCGTGGGAGCTTCAGCCCCTCAGCCCCCCCCCCTTCCCATGATATAGGTACAGCAAAACTTTTTAAAACCTAATTTAACTTTTTTATAAGAAATAGGCATTTTCTTAGTTGTATATAAATGTAACCTCCTTCTGTATACATACTTTTATTTTTTTTAATTTGGGAAAACTAAAAAGCTCTGTTGTCCAAATCAACCCTTCCAACTCCGACATACGTCTATTTCGGAATGTTTGACACCAATTATAAAGAGTCCCTTGTTGGTAGGTATCTCGTTCCTTATAGTATCGTGAGGGTGCTAGCTGCCGGACTAATACTCAAATTAGATTATCACAAGATGTCAAAGCATTTACTGCTTCTATAGTAGATATGGACCTTCTCAGACACAGTGTAGACCTTCTCATTCTGAATACTTATAGAGCTCTTGATGATGGAGCAGTAATTGATACTGTTAACCAAATTAAAAAAAAAAACTTGGGTAACAAGGCCATGCAGACATTCTACAGTGCGAGGCGCTTGGTAAACCAGATAAAGCCCATAAAATATCCCATTAAAAAGAACAATCTCTTTTACAACCAGCCGACCTCGATTGCGAAAGAAACAGATACTAAGTCCGGCTTAATGGGCCTGTTGGAGAAGCTGATCATTTACAAGAGAATGAATTGAACCTGTAGGTCATTATTTTTAATGAAACGGCTATTATGAACATACAGCGAGCTGGTAATGCAAAAACATTTTTGGAATATGCTACAGAGGTGTTCTTACCATACATCCATTTTCAGTTGGAGCGTTTAAGTAGAGTGAATGTCGTGTTGGATGAATATTTTTCTGAAAGTTAAAAGCCCGAAACGCGCAGGAAGAAAAGGAAGGGATCGAACTCAAAGACGCGTTGAGTATTGCAGTATCATTCCACAAAACTGGTAGTTGTTTTTGCGCATTTATGATCCCAATACTGAACTGTTTTCAGCTCTCAGCACAGACAAACAAATAATCATGCATAACAAAAATGCCTCAATGGGATAATTTTATGAGTCGTCAGAAAACCCTAGCAACGAGTTTATGGTGAAAAAAGACCAATCAAGTTTATGGATCTGTCTATGTTAATATAGCACCAATAAAACAAGAACTTCTAGATTAAGGAAATGAGCACAAAAAAATATATCTTAGAAAGATAAAATTTGTTTTCTTTATAGGACAACATATTGGAAAAGTTTAAAAATTAGTCTAAACGGATAGGTCCAAAGAATATATATAAATATTCTCTATATATATTCTCTATATTCTTTGGATTGGTCTGAGTGTTATCGCCAGTATGTTGAGACAAAGGGGAAAGATAATTTATCTGATGAATTGCAAGAGTGTGTTGCTGAAAGACTTGCCCACAGGAAATTTTAGTGTATAGCGAGGAAATCCTATCAAGCTAGAACATCAAGTCGCTCAGTAAAAGCTTCTGAAGCAGTTTTACAACTATCTCAGAAGAGATGGTGATCTGTAGATTTGGACGAAAGCACAAGTGAAAAAGATTCCAAGCAAAGATCAGCGAAGTCTGGGGCAGTAAAAGCAATATAGTAGCAAAACCCACTACTATGGCGGACCATTAAGACCAGCTCTATATTTATTTAAAATACAGTGGATAAGAATATTTATATTTTTACTATACTATTCGCCACATTTTTCTGGAACGGATTTCCCTTCATTATAAAACGCCTTGGTAAATCCGCCATCCACCACTCCAATTTGAGTACAAACTATATTTACACTATATAAAAGCCCCTCGATTATCTGCCTTATTCAGTATAGCAATATACATATACAATATATATATCCAATATACATTACAAGTGGATACTAACATGTTCTGAAACGTGTTTCTTCTGTATACCTATTGATATATTATATACTTATTATAATACAAAATATTTTGTAACCAATTATAGCTAAACATTTTACTATGTTACTTGTTTTGAAAAATATTTCATCAGTGATAATTATAGTTCAAAGCGTTTTTGTAGTTTGTAGTGGAAATTTCGTGTCATCCCTCAATTATCTGCCACGTACCCTCGATTGTCCGCCTATTTTTCATTTTCCGGAGCTCGGCAAATAATTGAGGGTTATAACATTAATTTGCTATTTTAATCATAAACAGCATATTATACAGTCAGCTGAGCATTAAGAATACTTTTTAAATAATATTGTTAGAAAGAAATTATTTATAAATATATTAAATTTGAAAACGTGATGCAATTGATTTTATACGCTTTTGAAAAAAATATGTTTAATTTTGTATCCAATAATTTTGCCAAATAAATATATTTGCCGTTTCAGAATCTATTGAAAGTATTGAATTCATTTAACAAATTTGGTTTTGTTAAATCATAAAAATTACACAAAATAGAATATTAATTAGAATAGAATAATCTTCGCGCTCGTTAGATCAGTTCTAAAAATATTTAAAAAAGGAGAAAAAGCAATTGAAATAATATGTTCATATGATAAAAAAAGCTATTTATTTTCTGCATTGTAGTCACAAAACATATATTTGGTTAAATTTCCTGCATAAAATTGTTTCTTTAGTACACAATCATAATTCATATACAGTAAACCTTACCCTATGTACAAGACTACTTTTGCGAACATTAACATATTCTACCAAAATATATAAATTCCTAATTGTATTAGTTTATAGATACACTATCTTTGTTTAAATTTAAATAACTAAATCAAACAAAGAAAAGGCAGAAATATAATATTTGTTCATTTCTTATCTTTTGGTTTGGAATCTAGTTAAAACGCAATGATGCCTCACTAAAAGTATTGTTGTAATGCGTATCTACTTCATCTATAATTATAATTCAATCTATAATTCGTTAAAAATGGTGGATTAAAATGTAATGTAATGTTATAAAGCATTTTCTACCAACCTAATTTATAAATTATGCAAATATGTTTTAGATACAAGAATATTTACTCTAAAAAAAATTATGTTTATATTTTATGTAAACCTATATATTACTTGAAGTAATATATCTTGTTAGTGAAAGTCACCTTATTAATCGAAGTTATAAAAAATGAGTTTGAAAAATTAATTGCATTAATGAGGCATTTTGGATACGGTCGCCAAAGGTTCGATTGCAATTTGAAGAAAATGTGCAATCCCCATCACTCAGCGGCGAATTTTGTATAGCGGACAATAGCGTCAGTCCCCATTTAAATACATACAATATAAATAAGACTGTTATTTGAAACACTATGACGTAATTTACTATCCAGCTTAATTACTCTCAGCTCCCCCTATTCATGTCATGGTTTAGAGTATCCTCAACTTTATTTATAATCCCCAAATGAAGGTAGGAATATATTATATATATATATACATATATAGATGAGCTGTTCCAATTATTAGCAAATGTAAAATATATTGTAGGTAAAAGGACGGTTCTACAAATCTGTTCACAATTCACATTATACGGTATATATTAGGCACTTTTTCTAAAACTGTAACAAAAGGCAGAAAAATCGGAAATTCGATTTTTGTTTTGATTAGACAGTATAGTTCCGATTTGCACGATTCTGATTAGCCGGAGTAGACTGTATTTTATTTAGCAATCTTTTTATTACTTCCACAATTTTTCAGATTGAAGTATAAGTTGCTGTGGTGTCGCAGTTATTTTAGCATAAACAGCTTACTTCATTAGAATTCTGCAGGTCCTCCACAAATTTCTGGAACCGAGGGTCGCACTGTTCAATCGATTAAGCAGGGCGAACTGTTGGAAGGGCCTCCAGAAGGGATGTCCTCACCCCGACAATTTTTTTTATTAGATAAAGAGTAAACTTCACACTAGTGGTCCCTAGCTTTTTTGAAAGGATCCAGGTGCGACTCGGGAAAGCAACGTTTATGAACTTGAAGTGTAAATGTTAAAACTAAAAGTTAATCGAGAGAAAGTTTCTACTGGAAATGTATAAGCGATATACTAATATTAGCCTCCTTTAATTTTACATTTTAGAAATAATTAAAAGAATTAAATGTAATTTACTGTAAGGGCAGAACTTCTTATCTTGAGGTGTAAAGCAAGTAAGGAATACATTTTTGACAGATCATATCTATATACACCATAAAGAGTAACTTTTTAGACACACTTTTAACTTTTTTAACACACTTTTTAGAGTCAATCTATTTAAGAGGCTGGACAAATAGTACTTAAATCGGACTTTACAAAGTAGTTCGTAGGACTAAGATAGGACTTCCTTACGATTAATATGACTTATTGTATCATAAACGTACATTTTTTCAACTCCCGTTTGTTTGTATGTAAAAACTTTAGTTCGTTTATAAGGTACAATTTACGAGTTTTATTCGTCTCAAATGTTTAGTTCGACCGTAGTTTTACATAAATCAAGCAATGACTCCTTTCATTATTTAAAAAAATTCAATTACTGATCTTATTTTTACCGCTACATTACGTAGGAATAAAATTATAATAATGATTTTGTATCGGCTTATTTTATACTATATATATGAACATATTATGACAGAATAACGCTTAATTCGTAGGTCCGCTATAACGTATAAATCGCCAATTCACATGGTATACGTAATATGCGGGTTTTACAGTGTATCAGAATCGAACAATAATTTGCATGTAGCATTGATTAGATAGATCAATCAGCAGGTTAATGACAAAGAATAAATCTAAATTATGGAAGAAAAAAACGAATGTCAAGATATTACATTAAAATAATATATTAAAAGATAAAATAATGTTTACAATTGTTTTGATAATAAAAGTATGCAATATCATTATTATTAAGAAAATATCTTTCAAATTATCAAGAAGGATACATTACACTACTATAAATTAGATTAATGTTAACCTTTCCAGTGTGCTTCCATTTCCAATCAGTGTAATAAATTTGTATCCACAACATATACAATATAAATGGGAGGTGTGCAGTCTGAATTGTGAGGATTTATTACTATATTACCGATATATAAGGTGAGAATATGTTTATATTGTGTATTATAAAAATTATTGTATTTTCTTTAAGGTGCTAAAACATGATAATGATTGAAAGGTTAATACAAATTACAAATATAGTTAAAGGCAATGTTTACATGTACTGGTACTGGTACGTATTTGGTTTAATGATAGTAAACAAATGGAAATCGATAGAGTAAAACAAATTTGTTTTTAAGATCGAAATTAATAATATACAATAAGACAAAGTTGACAGGAAAAACAAATAATATTTTAAATTTATTACAGTGTACATTTGTAAAGTTTTACACCAGTATGAAATCGCGAGTGAACATTCAAATAAGATGTTCGAGAAAATGATTTATTACAAAGTGTACATTTGTAAGGTTTTTCACCTGTATGAATTCGCAAGTGAGCATTCAAATTAGATGAATCAGAAAATGATTTATTACAAAGTGTACATTTGTAAGGTTTTTCACCTGTATGAATTCGCCAGTGAACATTCAAATTAGATAAATCAGAAAATGATTTATTACAAAGTGTACATTTGTAAGGTTTTTCACCTGTATGAATTCGCGAGTGACCATTCAAAGTAGATGAATCAGAAAATGATTTATCACAAAGTGTACATTTGTAAGGTGTTTCACCAGTATGAATACGCAGGTGAACATTCAAATGAGATTTTTGAGAAAATGATTTATGACAAAGTGTACATTTGTAAGGTTTTTCACCGGAATGAATACGCAAGTGAACATTCAAATGAGATTTTTGAGAAAATGATTTATGACAAAGTGTACATTTGTATGATTTTTTACCAGTATGAATTCTTGAGTGAACACTCAAATGAGATGAATCAGAAAATGACTTATTACAAAGTGTACATTTGTAAGGTTTTTCACCAGTATGAATTCGCCAGTGTTTTTTCAAATTATATTTTTAGAAAACGATTTATTACAAATTGTGCATAAATATTCTTCAACCATTGATCCCTTGATAATTGAATTGAGTTAGATCGATAATTAACTATCTCGATACCTGCAATTAAGATATAAGAACATTAAACATTAATTAGAGATCACAATATCATTCATTATAAAATAAAGCTCGAGTAAATCTGACGAATTTCTATCGAAAGAATATATTCTAAACATTTATGTGAATATAACAATAGTTTAATGCATGATATAAATTATATTTTTATTATCGTACAAATTAATAAATTGTATTTAATAAATTTTATTAGTTGACCGAAGAGTCTATTGGTGTGTATGTTCATCAACCTACAAAATTATTGGTATGTATGTAAATATGGATCTATATTCATCGATCGGCAACACTATATCCAAATGGTATCTAATACACTATTTTTCATCAATAATTGATAACATTCTTTACAATCTTTCGTAAATACAAAACTTACTTTGCTCGATTTATTATAATATATAATGATATTATATTGAAAGTATGAACCAACAATTGTTTAGGTTTCGTGCACATACATACCAATAGCAGTTACCTTAGTTGACAGTTAATTAAACTTTGCTGTTTGATACAGTTATGTTAAATTATAGTTGGTAACGTTAAAGGTAGTCAAACTTACATTACTAAAATTAAAACATTTTTGAAATGTATAAATTAAATAACAAGTAACAAATATTGCATGATAGAAATATATTATATAATGTATATTTAAAATCAGTTACCCTTTCAGATAAAGAAGAAATTTTGTTTAAAATTCAAAACTTTTAAAATCCCATCCATCCTGGGTTATTTTGTGCTTTCACATAGCAGGGGAGGGCGATTCGCCCCCCACCACTTTCGAATATGATGTTCATATAGTGCAATGTGCATGAAATTTGTCATGATGAAAGTTCAGAATGTTTTAATTTTGATGTAGATTCATGTTTAGAACAATTATATTTGGTTGATTATTACATAATATAAGCTATTCAGTGCTTTACATTTTTATAATACACATTTTTGTATTAAATTTCTAAATATGGTACATTTGGGGGAACAAATTTCACATTGTTCTACAAAAGTGAATTTTGCTCTAAAGGTAGCAAAACTTCATTTAAAAAAAGTCACTAGAGCTTACTATTCTTAAATTGTTCAATAAAAATACCACCAAAAATAGAAAAGGCGAACTCTTTGAGAGAACTTGGATACAAATGGAACTCGTAGCTTACCTTGAGAAAGGGGTATAGAAATGTGCGCAATTCAAGAACACTGAATTGGTCATCAAAATTAAACTAGGGCCCACCTCAGTTACAACCTCAGCAGACAAAGTGGGCAGTGGATTGATTGGATTTATTATTTCGAACTAAGCAGAGTGCACCAGCTACAAGGTTGAATCAATCTCTCCTCACATTGTCAAAATTCAGTTATCAACCGGCAAGAAATGGGATGCAAAAACCCAAGTTTTCAGCGTACATGCTCCTACCAACACTGAACAAAGATGCAAAAGACGAGTTTTACTAAATACGTCAACAAGACATTAAAAACCTTCCCCGCAGGGATTGCCTGTTCATCCTAACTGACTTAAACGGTCGCCTCAACACAGGATTTGACACTTTTCCCTTCCACATGACTGCCAACTAAAACGGGGAGATGCTTGCTGATTTTATGCGTGATCTAGACTTTTTCTCAGCTATGTGTGAAAAATAGAAACCCAAAAGTCAAGACTTCATACATACAGGTCCTGGAGGGGTCCACTCTCGAATAGACAAAAGCTAACCCCTCAAACGTTTCGCTAACTCTATCATCGACTGTCGTTTGCACTCATCTGAAGCTCCTCAATCTGAACCTTGCTTGCTATGAGTGACAGTTTGATTACGCTAAGCAACAACAAAAACCATGCAAAGACACAGAAATAACAGCCATATGAAATGTTTTAAACAAATGTAAACTCATATGGCGATCAACTCCGTCGGATCTTACTAAATAGCAAGTCAAAAACATTACCAGTGAACATTCTCGTCTGTTTGCAAGCAAGGAAGAAGCATACTATAATAGTATTGTATAGTCAACATCGAAAGCTACAGCGAATAAAACAAGACAGCAGAAGCTTTCAAAGCTATCAATACTCTTACATACCGAAAAAGAAAGACACCATGATATATTACCACCAACTCGACCAACGTACGCATCATACTCTTACAAAACAACTTCAAAGACTTGCTTACCTCCAGAGAACCGGACATAGATATTGACGTAATTCCATTCTTCAATGAGCTGCCAATCGACATCCAGCCCTTCACTCCAATGGAAGTTAATTCAGCGACAACCAACCTCAAAAGCAGTAAGGCAGTTGGAATCGACGAAGTACCAGCAAAACTGCTTAAACTTCCAAAAATCCATCAAAAACTTTTACCTATCAATCCCAAACGAGATATTCAGAAATGAATGCGAACCAGCAGAATGACTAACTGCACAGATTATATCTATTTTCAAGAAAGAAGATGCAAGTAAAGCTGGAAACTACAGAGGAATCGCCTTTATGTCACTGACAGCAAAACTTTTCATAAGAATTCTGCTTGACCGAATATGCCCACATATGATCCATTATTACAACCCAACCAAAATGGATTTAGGCTTGTCTGTAGCACTATTGAACAAACTTTTCAAGGCTTTTTACAGTGTGGCCTGCACAAAAATAAAGGACATACTTCTTGCTTATGGTACTCCCAGAAAAATAGTCCACCTTATTAATGTGTTGTACATCATTAACACCACTGCCAATGTCATCCCCCCAGACAGATCCAGTGAACGTTTTGACATCACCACAGGCGTTCTCTGAGGAGACACCTTGACAGATTACATTTTTTATTTGTGGTGGATTACAGCAAGCACGCATCATAAGCAGAAGCAGGAATCGAAGCAGGGCTATTTGTAACAGTCTACAACTTTTTCTATATTGATATATACACTTGTTTTTATATTTGCATATGTTGATGACAATGCTCCATTAAAAATATTTAAATTTTGGCGAATTTTACAAATAGAGGATAACCAGAAATTTCCCAAAAATAATATGAAAATAATTTAATATCAAGAAAGTCGAGACAGTGAAGAATTTTACTCTTAAAGGCAGCTTTTGTGATAGATACTTTGCAATCATTATCAAATTATAATAATAAGGTTACTCGGGAGCAGTGTTAGAATATAAATAGATGATTTATAATCAATTAAGCACAACTGCTCAAATAACAAATTACAATGCCAAGGATCAACTTCATAATAACAAAGTAATGTGAGACAGAGTTATCAAATTACATATGGAGAATTCAATTTTACAATTAAAAACTTAATTAATTACAGTGATCGATATCTGATTGGTACTCATTGATTTTTACCAAATCTATGATTTTCATCAAGACAGACACAAATTTCAAAGTATTGCTAAAAATGAATAAGTGGCAATCAGGTATCGATAACTATAACTAATCATGTTTTTAATAGTAAAATCGAATTCTCAAAAAGAAATATAGTATTATTCGCCCTTAATATTATTAAAATCCGTTACTGTATAGCCGAAATCAAAGTAATCAAGTACTGCATCGCGTTTAACTATACACTATACAAATTTTTATTCACTGCCAAACATTTTTATTTCCCGTGAAAATTTACCATACAAAGGGGATAATTTATTGCAGAAAAGGCTTTCCCGTGCTTTAATCGCTTAAATCCGATTTAATTTTGCATAGGAACCAAGTACCGCTCGTGATAATACAACCAACTATCTTTTGGATTAATTTTAACTTTAAATTAACTGGACTTCTATTGGGTGAGAATTTAACTCGTAAAGGTGCGCAGAAATTCAACATGTAAATCTGCACGAAAATTTAACATTTAAAGGTGCGGAAAAAATTAACTAGCAATATGCGGGGGGGTCTTTGTTCGAACAAAGGATCCCTTGTTGGGGTAGACCTCGTCCTTCCCTACTACTTTTATATTACATCTAATTAAATGTTAATTTAATATATTTAATAAGCGTGGCTGGGAAAACATATTTATACATTCTCGCTATTAATAATAATAATGTATTTAGTCATAAAATCTATACAATGTAAAGTCAGAGCGGGTAGTAGAATCAGAAAAACCAAATAATAATTAAAAAATTTTAGAAAAAACAGTTCTTCAAATTCTTTTCAAAGCAATTAAACTTTATAACAAAGATCATGTGACAAGTCATTTCACAGATAAGGACCAGCTGATGACAAGATAACCAGCTGATCACTTTTCATGATGAAATCCTCCTGTTCCCTCTCTTTTGTCTTAATGTGCCCTCTAAATGTAAATATATATAGTATATAGTTTAACCAAATTATCTAGTGTGAAGTTACCAGACAAAAAAGAAGGATGCTTGTCCATCTAAATAACAATTAATCTCAAAAGCAAAAATTAGTCTCGTGATCAAGTCCTTGAGAAATGTATCCACTGCTCAGCTCACAATATGCTATCTATACTTTATTAGTAATATACTTCATCAGTAGTATACTTCATCAGTTGATCAACATTATTGGTCATAATATTATCAAAAATTGGGGATAGAGTAAAATAGGCTCACTGTCATCTAATAAAGAGCTACTTGCATTGGTTGAGATAAATTGATGTCAAAAACTGCGCAGTTCATAAAGGCCTACTGGACTTCATTCAATGTTTACAGAGTAGTTTTTGATAGCCGAGTTGAGTACACAGATTTTTTGGACCTTTTTTCCATATAAATCATTAATATTAGCCAATTTATTAATAATTAATGTATTTTTAGTTCGATTTAAACTTATTTTTACCACAAATTTGCTGTCAAATTTACATTATTTATTTGTCTTACTTTTATGACCAAATAAATACGTAGCTATGTTTCTATCAAAATATTAAATTTAAAATTACCTAAATGGTTTCATTGATAACAGATTTCAAAAATTTTCAAACATTTTTTTATATTTTTAAAATAATATTGCAATTAAACAAAGCTAGTTGGCACTTTGAATTAAGTTTATTTTTGATATGTATTGTTTAATTGTCAAGTCTAGTCTATGCTTTGTGAAAAATACCAATAAATGAAAAAAATTTGAACATGTTTTAGATTAAACAACAGGGATAATAATTTTGAATACCTAACAGTTTATAATGAAATTTTCGACAATGCTAAATTATGCAAGAATTATCTACAGGTAACAATAATTTGTCTCAATAATCAATAAAACCACACTTGTTTACAAACATTTTTCTACTTTCAATATAGAGCATCTATAACATAATATACTTATACATTCACAAACTACTGAAATAAAAACATAGGTAATACAAACGATTGAATATTCTTCTGTGAAATGAATATTTTATGAATTAATCTTACATAAATTGAACATTGCCTAATTTATTTGGTTGTTATGTTTTTTAAACAAGTAATGTTCAATTCATTTTTCAAAAATAGTATTTTTGTTTTTAACATATTTTAATACTTGATGAACTATCCATTTTGAATTATGAAGACTAGAAACTGTACATTACCATTCAGTAAAAAAATTTACTCAGTGCTCATGTACATCATGCTCTTATGTACTATTCAGTAAGAAAAGTTTTACCAAGTATTTATTTACTCATTCTGTAAAAAAAATAGTGAGTAATAATGTACTCAAGTACTGTGTTTTCTATACCAACTGACTGAGTACATTTTTCTAGTGAAAATCACAGTAAACAAAATCCTGGAGAGTTTGTGCAATAATGACCTGAATAGTAAATCTTGAAGGCATGGCTTTTGATAGAACAGGGTATAAGAATAGCGCACAGTTCTAATGAAGGTGGCATATTTACACACTGCCTCAATTTAGCTGTTGTAAGGGCTTAGCAAGATGCAGTTGGCTCTGAAAGATGCAATTTTCTGAAAAACAGCTTGGGTTTACAATAAGAAAACTGGGGATCGTTTCTCAAAGCTTACACAAATCGCAGCACACAAGTTGCAAACTTACCACTATCGTACCATAATGATGAAAGAGTGTTTCTCGATACTCTGGTAAAGCACTCGTAAACTGTAGCTTTTCCTATTGGTCGACAAATAACTCATTGATTTACTCCGAAATATTTACCTTGTCTACTGTATAGTCTAAATTATGGAAGCTTCCACGCCCACAAATATTCATATATAATGAGCGACTTTGTTACTTTGATTGTTTATATTTCGGCTTGTATAAATGTGCTTTAAAATTATTGAACATATTATACCTATATAGTATAGGCTTTGATTGTTTTTAATTAATAAGATGATTTTGTAGCATGTCTATATAGATAGCCTTAATTTTTAAGTTGATCTTAGAGTATTAGGCTTTTTTAAAATAGATTTATACAACTTTTTAAAAGTTTATGGATGTATATGTATATTAATATAAAATATATTAATGAGAAGGATTATAGCTTTTAGTAAGCCTCTGGTAAGTTTATGACTTACACCTATGTGAGTTTTGAGAAACTACCCCCTGAAAGATAAATGCCAGATATAATGGTTCCAACAGATAGATTCATTTGAGGTCTTCAAATTTTGATTGTCATGTTCATGCAGAAGAAATGTGATGAAGGATTGAAACATTGACAGATGCAAATGCAAAAGGTCTGCTGCTGGCAATAACCACAACAGAATTTACAAGTGCTTTGGACATTACAAATGAATATCTTTAGTGTTTGACTTGTTTACTTCAGGATGAAACTAGAGATATTATTAAATCTTTTTGAAAAAATATATATTGTCATGTTGCTACATTAATAAATTATTATTTACCAAAATGCCAAAAAGTGTGTTAGCTCATATCATAAAAGAAATGGTATACCATAAATTGTGTTAGCTCTTACTAAACTATTTTCTGATTTGTGCTAACTACATATAGGTATTAATATGATTTTAAACTAAGTTGATAGTATAAATCAGAAAACAGTTTTGTAAGAGCTAACACAATTGATGGTATATCATTTCTTTTGTGGTTGAGCTAACACACTTTTTGCCATTTTGCCACAAATTTTGCAATTGCAACTTCTTTGACGTCATTTGGCACTGAAGGTTGTTCCCATTGAGGAGCATTGTTAACATTTCCAGAAACTTTGAACTTATTTAAAAGTCTACTGAGTGTTGTATGGCTCACTATGCAATCAGGGTGATTTGTATTAAATTCCTCTGCAATTCTTCGCATTGACCCCCTACTCTTCCAAAAAGCTGTATTAATTCTACTCATTGCTACAAAGTCAACATAATTATTGCAAATAACTGATTATCAATCACTAATAACCAGAAGTTACTGGGCAGTTTTAGCAAATAATGAGAAATGATTATCCAATATTGGTATTTATAGAAAGCATTATGACAGGTCAAAATTGTTCTAAAAATAGAACAAGGACCAATAAAGGATTAAAACGTTGTTCTAAAAATAGAATAATGATTGATGAAAAGATTCCATTAGATAAATAAATATCCTAATAAAAATGAATAAAAAATTATTATTTTGCCATGGTGCCGGACTTTTGGCCCCCCTGTATACATGTTAAAAAAATGTTTTAAAATGATCATTTTACAACCAAATTTAGATCAAAAGCTATATAAATTTATATTTTATATCATTTTATTCAAATTCAACCAATTTTTAATAAATATGAAAAAAATTATCAAAATTGGTTGAAGCTTAGGGGTAGTTAATTATTGAGTCTGGAGAAGAAGAGGAAGAAGAATTATGAAAAATTGTGATTTTTGAGAGTCTATAACTAAAGATTTATGAAAGATATCATCAAGAAATTTGGAATATAATAATAATTGGGACAGTGCTATCCAACACATATAATTACATCAATACCTCTCACAATTTTTTTATGATTACTATGTCAAAAATACCTAGTTTGTGCCTATCCTATAATACATACAGTGCATAGGTTGCCCTTAAGTTCTACAAATAGTTCTTTAATTAAACAGTAGGTTTCAAACATGAGAATGGTCTAGAGTGTTTATGGAGGAAATCATTTATAAAGGCACCAAACTCCTGCAACTACATGGCGAGGTAAATAGCCAAGCCTCTAAAACAGTGCAAAGCACCAAAATTTTCAGCTATAAAGCTTAAAATGAATTTAAAGACATTAACTTAATCATATGTATATTTTTTTGATTAATTAAGTCAGGAGTGATTTTTTTAAAAAAGAATAATTATACCATCTAAAAAATTAGAATTTTTAAAAAATAATTTGATCCATATCATAATGTATTTTACATATAGAAAGGGTGCACAAGTCATTTAATTAGGTATATATGTAAATCTTATTGTAGTGTGATGGTTTATACAGTTAAAATATGTATATGTATAAGAAATTTTGTGTTATAATTAAATTTTATTATAAACTAAAATTCATTAATGGGCCCTTTTATATATAGAATAGAGCCTGCTACAAATTAAATTTTATTGTGGGCCCTTTTATATAAGAATAGACCCTAAACAAACTAAATTTTATATAGATGCATTTATATATAGAACACAAGTTATTTTTTTATGAACCCTTTTATATATAAAATATAGGACCCTCTATAAACTAAATTTTGTTATGGGCCCTCTACAAACTAATTTTTTAATGGGCCCTTTTATATTATATAGAATAAGGCCCTCTACAAACTAATTTTTTATAGGGCCATTTATATATAGAATAAGGCCCCACAAGAACTAAATTTAACTTTGGGCCACTTTTATATAATAAATCCCTCCTTCTCCAAATAAATTTTTGGTACTGTTTCAGTATTCCAATGCATTTTTTAAAATTTATTTAAATATGTAAAATAAAAAATATCATTGGTTTCATTTTTGTTACACACTATGGCAAACATTTGATAATCAAAAGTAATAAAATTGATAGAAAGCTTTAAAATTGATACAAAGCTTTAAACCAACTTATTTCTAGACCACACTTGAACAACAAAAACATGGTAAAAACACTGTTTAATAATAAACTATTTTTCTGATATTATACTTCAATATAATTTAAATTATATTAAATATTTATTCATTTTTTATTTAAGCGTATTTAAAGAAATTTTTTAAAAAATGCATTGGAATACCAAAACAGTACCAAATTTTTTTATGGGCCCTCTATAGAATAAATTTTATTATGGGCCCTTTACCCCCCTAAAGGTATATACAGAAGTTTTTGAATTAATTCAAAAAAAATAAATGACCAAAATTTTTTCCATGTAGAATTTCCTCCCTATGGAGGACAATTTTCCATGAGGTTTAAATATGCTCAAGTTAATTGAAGAATATCATGAATAGTGGTACTTGTTTCAAGAAGTTGAATATAGGTCAGAAAAATTGCTACTAAGGGATGGGAATAGCAGTTTAAAAAATCTGTTGAAGTCAAAATTTTGGGGGCCCATATTACAATTGGGTCACATGCTTCATAGTTATTAACCTTTTACCGACAGTATGTTAAATTTCAGATTTTCAAAAACTTGTTATCTGCATTTCTATTCGCTGAAAATTT
>JAUZNC010029836.1:0-16276 GCA_034780395.1 Vannuccia rotundouncinata | reverse complement strand
AATCTGAATAATGTCTAAATACAACAATACGCGAATGGGTAATAAGATAAATGAAATGCCAGTAAAAATTTGCATGTACCTCATTTCTACTTTTAACATTTTCCATTGAGATCAGATAGTTGGATACATCAGCAATTGTTTTCTGTAACAATAACGGTGCCGTTTTACTTATCTATGACCGACTAGCTGTTGTTCCTCGGACAATTTGTGAGTCACCCAACCTGCGTACAGATTTTTCCGATCTACTTTTTTTCTCTGCAATGTTATGCTGCCTTATGGTCGATATCATTTATGTCGCTGGTAGACTATTAGTGGTGCTCTTTGCTCCAAGAAATCCCTTGATTTTTTTTAATACCAGCAGTCCGGAATGCATTTGAAGTAGAAGAGAGACGTAGCAGTTTCCACATTTTATTGTATATCTGTGAGATCAGTCTGAGAGTGGATTCCTTTATTGGATTCGTTCTTCTATGGGGTTTTTGAGTGCTAGTTTGATGGCCTTGGGTTTCGCTTTTTAAGAGGAATTGAACCCCTGTTGGCAGGATCTTTCGATTGTTACTGTATCTAATCTAGATAATAATTACGAAATCAATGAAGATGTTCACTTACTTTGGATATTTGTTTGTTGATAATAATTCTTGTTCTTGTATAATTCGAAAGAATTCTGTTATTTAGTTCATCACTATAACTGAGATTAATTTATATATTTTACATATTATAAACAAAAAATCAAATTAATTCACCTTTCGGTTTCCCATATCAAACATTCCACGCGGTACTTTGCATACCTGCTCCCCCCCCCTCTTTCTCCTTGCAGTCTCGAGTGAGTGGAGTCAACCAATTCTGAAGAGCCTAACAAAGCCGACCCCCCGGGCCGGTGCCTCGTTCACTGCAGACTCCAGCGGGGATCTAATCCTGTTCGGGGGTAAAACCTCTACTGGCCGACAGAATGATGTCTACAAATTTTCGGTTGGTAAGAAATTGAGCCCCAAAATATTAATTATTGCATTGTTTCATACAACTTATCACAACAAAAATTGTTGTTAGCTTTTTTCATTATTTAATTGTTCGTTTTTCATAGCTTTGAATTATACCGTAAAGTTTAATTGGAGTATTAGTATTAAGAATTTTAGATGTAAATTTATTCCAGTTATAGTTTATTGTATTTGTCTGTATATAAAATTAGCAAATCCTACGTAATGTGTTATTCTGATGACGACATTGTTGAACTATATTATCATGTAATTACTAGTTGTCTTTTCGTATGGCATTGAATTAGGTAATTTTAGAACTGACAATGGCCTAATACAATTCTTTTTGGAAATAATTTGAATACAAGTTAAATGAATTATACATTTCTAGCATTTTATTGATTGTGACAGTAAACAAATTAATTAATCAACTTTATTCAACAACTGTTGTTGAATAAAGTTAATTAATTAATTTGATTGGGGTGTGTTTATGTCATTTGTAATGAAATTATTCCTTCTGTGGACTATAAAATTTTGCAAAATGATATAATTCATCTCATCGAAAATTTATTTTTATTTTATAATTTGATGCAATAAAAGAAAATGTTCTTTATTTATCATTAAACATACAATATTTACACAATTAATTTTGCGTTATTTCGCGTATTATATTAATGTTATGTATATTTTAAATGAAACATTGAAATTCGAAATAATTTTTCTTTGTTATAGCGAGTAGTTTTAATAATTCTATTTAAGTAAGGTTTATTTACAGGTATATTTATGAATATTTATTAAATAAGCATAATATTTTCATTCCTATCTTTTTATAGTTTTTTTTCTTCAATATTTATTTTTTTCAAAAAGTAGTAATACTATAGTTTCATATTTTAATGTCTCATATTACTGTGAGGCAGGATTGATTTTTGTTAAATGTAACTTTCCATAAATATTTAGCAGTTAGTAATATTTTTCAAATAGTCAGTATCACCAAAAATTTTTTTTTTTATGTGGTTCAATATTTTTTTATTGATAAGAAATGTTAAGTAACGAATTTATACTTGAAAGTTAAATGTCTTTTATGTTTTGTTTAAAGTCTTGATTAAAATTGGATGCTTTTAAAACGATTCAATACACAATGGTCTTTTGAGTTAATGTGATTTCACCAGTAAAGTAATCAATGAAAGAAAGACTTTTGTGTAACACATTAATTTTTTAATCAATACGAGGTTCTGTGTAGAAGGCAGTATTGAATTATTAAAATCCGTTATAATTAAATGAATTATGTTACTGTATAGTTTCCCAGTCACTATATTGAAATCGTAATTCTGCATTAAGACAAAATATACCATGTCTGTTTTTCTCAACCCAGAATATTGATTACTGTAACATAAACGTGGATGAGCTTTTGATGTCCACTTTTGAAAGTTGAACCTCAGAAAATATGTAACGTTAGGCTTAGGCCTGAAATTATTCTCCTTTTATAACATTTTAATAATTTTAGAATATATTTTTTTTAATGTTACATACCTATTTATTATAGAACTTATTTTTATAGGAAATCTTGATAAAATTTACTAATTTAATACGTGTTGTTTATCAGTCATTACATTATAACAAGTTACGATTCATGCTTCTGTTTCATTTTGATGTGATTTTAAATGTTATCAGTCGATTTTAAATGCAAATGTTATAATCAGGTAAAATGACACTAATTAAATAGATTGTTTATTATTTAGTTTTACATAGAAATAAGTCTTTTGCATCTTGATATGCGAAAATAATCTTTTAATGAGTTACATATTTTATGAAGCAATGTTTGCCACAAACTGTGATTTCACGATTTTACAGAAAGGAATTTTTGTTACTGACCTACTTTTAATTATCATACTATCTTTTCTACCCATTTATGAATAATACTGCAAATACATTTTCTATAATGAATATAATATGAAAATAGTCAAAATCCAATAGAGTAAGTATAATTCTCAATGGATTGCGGATTCAAGTGGCCATATTCTATACTATGTGCCTATGCGGATATTAAATGCTCTATAAATCATAAAAATTAAATTTTAATATGTACTATATTAATTAAATTAACACGAAGTTACTAAAATATGTTGTTCTTGTATCTGTTATATTATTATTATTAGCTAATAGCTAAATAAATCTGCAAAAAAATTGCTTGCGACTTTTTTTCGAAATTATCTGTTGCAACACGTGAAGCTTTATGGAAATGTTTGAGTGAATAAGGTAACTTGAAACACCGAAGGAACCTCCCATTTCAGTCAGTTTCCACCACACTCGAATAATGACCTTAAAAATTGTGTGGTTTTGTTTTTGTTATGTAACTAATTGCTTTAGTGTCTGCATCAAAAAGATATCCTATTTATCATCGTTTTTTAATTTTGATTGCAATTGAATACATTCAGTAATCCATCATTTTAACCAGAATATATTCGGTTTATTTTTTAATTAATGGAGTTCATGTGTCAGTTATCAAAACAGATTTATTTGACTAAAAAGTTGAGAATATTCATAAATACAATAATTATGAATTATATTCTGAATTAAGGGATTATGATTAGTTTTCATTTTCTATATTCTCAAATAAATTTTCGAATTTTTGTTTGATATATTGATACATTTTCCACAAAATATTTTGTTGGATATAATGTATCTTCAATGTAATGCGGAAGTGGACTGACAATTCTATACAATTTGAGAAAATTAAACGCTAAGATTATTTTTCATTTTTGTAATTAATTGTTGATAGTTCCGTATCCGTAGCTTCTAAAACTGATATTACGCTATGTTATATTATGTTCCTAATTATCATTTACTAGACAAGATGACCTGGTCCTCTCGTCTAGCAACTTCCGGGCAGGCCCCCGAACCTCGTTCCTTTCATGCGGCCACCTTTTCTGCTGGTAAACTAATTGTGTGTGGCGGTCGGAACATTGCAGACAAACATCTTGCGGATATTCACATGTTGGATATGGGTGAGTGCGGGCATCTTGTTGAATACCACTTATGGCATTGTCGGTTGATACAATATAACATTATTTAGGGTAATGTGTAAAATCTCGAACTGCGCTAACCCATTTTCGTGATTCGTTAAAGTTGGCTGGATATGTGAATAGCGAAAGTCACACATTTTTCTTTTGCTTTGTCGTTGATTAACATTTCATTGATATGTTTGATATTAAATTCTGTGTTAAATTATCAAAGTGTTAAATTCTGTAAATTATTCCCATAAAGTTTGTTAAGCCATTTTGTCCTTGATATCTTGATATTAATTTAACAATAAGATGAATTTGTCTTACAAAAAAGTCTACCTAACACCAATATTAGACAAGTATAATTCTATAAAACATTCACAATGTCTTCCTTTTAATTTAGAATAATTATTCGTATTACAACACCCGCTGATTACCTTGCATCGTGTTAAACAAATTGTGTCTGTGTATTATTTCAATGTCTGTATTTCCATTATCGACTCACTCTAAATATTATGAGATGTTTCTGAATTCAGAAATCAATTTTGACATGTAAGAATATATCAAGGACTATGGGAATATAGGATACCTTAAAAAAGGGTAGTTTTAAGTCTAATTCTAGATAGATATATTTCAGCTATAATAACGAAACATGGATGTATAAATGACGCATATTGTATAGTTTCATTTTATTTTTAAAATTTCTTTAGGCACCATGATAAACATAGCTATATAATATGACGAACAGTTATTTGAGGTTGTTTGTATCATTTATAAATATATTTAGCTGCGATATTCAAATAGTGGTAATCTTCAATTCACTTCCTTGCCTCCAGTTTCAAGATTGATTAATTTGTTAAATACTTTATGTGTAACAGGAAAATTGTGACAACTCTGTCTTTATTATTTATTTAATTCAAGATATTTTATAAAGTCGAATTTACAGAATTTATCTTCTTTCTTTGAAATTTATTGTCATTCGTTTTGTCACCCTTTCCAAAATACTCTGAAGGCGGTACTGCTAATCATTTTGATAAAAACAGGAATAACATTTCCTGTTGGAACTTTCACATATCGCTTTCCTTTATATTATTGTATTTAATTCTCTCTGATGACAAATTCTGTCGATCATAAAATGGAGTCATCAATGCCTTGTATTCTCATGGAGAAGTAGCATATGTCTTTTATTAACTCTTGGATTAAATGAAAATTTATAGAAATTATTATATAATATATTTGTCGATACAAAATAATTGTAGAATAATTCGACTGTGATGATCAATGCATAAATTTGATTTGATGTTAATAGAAAATTATATAATTCGCTTCAAAATACATAGTTTGGTTTGTGTTCATAGCTCAGTGAGGAAATCGTCATGGAAATCAGAACATGTCGGGGAAATTGAGATTGTGTCAGGGGAAGTGTTAGCACGTCAGTAACCATTTTTTGTGGTGTGTTCAATGATTGAAATTTCATGTACAATATTTTTATTTTACAGCTACAAATTAATATAATCTCATGCAATCTCTTGCACACAAAATTGGGTGTTGTAGGTAGTTCATTATGTTTTTAATTTGTCAAAATTGTCGTGGATATGTCTTGGGAATACTACAAACCCTTTAATTATATTGAGGAATGAAATCATACATCGATTGCTTGTCTAACTATTATGCTTATTTATAATAATTATTAACAATTAAGTCAGAAAATTCCATACCCAAACATTCGTAAGACGAGATCTTTTTGAAAATTAACTTTTTATTATTGACTTAAGTTAACTTCAGCAATCATATTGTTTAAGAGTTACATATCTGTAGACACAAAGGTTCACTTGCGTATATTTCCACACCTAATTAATATATATTAATGAATGATCAATTGATTTTTTCTTAATTTTAGTTTTATGCAACTATAGTATTAAACTATACTCTACAATAAATAAATCATTTGGTTTATCATGAATAATGATCGTCAATTTTTATAAATTATTCCTTGTATAATTGGTGTATTTGTTACACATAAATCATGGATAAAATACTGGATATATCCGAGATTATAAATGTTTGAATAAGGTGGCAACCCTGTTAAGTCCGAAATCTAAATAATTTCTATATTTATAGATATTTGAAGTTTTTCATATCTACTTTTAATTGAACATTTCTTCGGATCAATATGAAATAATAAGACTCGGTTGTTTATAATTATAATATATTTGTTGGTTTTTCTTATCTTAATAGCTCTGATATTCTCATTTTTAGATTCCATTAACTCTCCATATACCATTAACATCAAGCTTTGTTCTCAATGTCGAATAATCTATGCATTATTGACATTTAGAAAAATCCTACCTATTGAAATCATTGCCTGTAATTATAGTGCGCATTAAAATATAAATTATTCAAAGTATTTTGGTGCAATAAATTATCAATAGACATTTCTAGAAATATTTACTTGTTTTGTCTACAATATCAACAAATTGAAAGACAGGAACACTGAAAATAAATATTTAATGTCTTAAATGTGGTATTATTTACAATGATCAATAATTTATGTGTTTTTATCAACCTGTTCAAAGAGAAAATATATTTGCTAGCATATAGAACTGATGAAGCGAGTCATTTTATTTTTAAACAACAGCTTGCTACTCTATTTATTTTATATTTATTGATTGGATTTTTAAGAGTGACTAAATTTAATTATTTAAGATAAATTTCATGGATTCCTTCCGTTCAAATATTTTGATGTTAATCAACTGAAATCGTTCATAAGAACTATTGATTTTTTGTACTTTTCTTTGAATATGTATTGATGTAAATTATCCCATCTTGCTAAATAATAAATACGACATTTACGATTTGCAGTAAAATACAAATGAACATTTAATTAACAATGCATTGTGGGAAACATTCTTCGTTGAACGCTCCAAATGGATCACTTCTTTCATGTTCCAAATAATTTTTGTTGCATAATAATCATAATTGAATACTTAGAAAAACTTAGTTGAAGAGACTAAATTTGATTCCCTGTGAAAAATATATTTTATTACACATTGTATATTTTGTTAAGTATTATAATTTTTTATGTTTTTGATCTTTATGCTAATTGTGTTCATATTTTTTTAAACTAACATGTAAATTCTGACTTAAATGACAAACAATCAATCCAAAGTATGTTTGTTTGTTTTCATCAACTTCGAAAGGATGAATAGGCCGGACTCGATATTGCAAACGTAGAATTACTTCAGTATAACGCCTCAATTCGAAAGAAGGTTTTTTATACCTTCCTCTTGAGATCCTGAAGCCTGTTTCATGTCGAAAACTTATGATAATATTGTAGTAATAGTTATGTATAGTCGGTTCACGTCAAATGCTTTCTTATTTTCTTATAAGTTACTTGTAACTTTGTTTTTATATTTGAAGTACATATTATAATTATTATTAATATTATGGATTAATTTATTTATTTTTCAAATATAGAAACTAAAATATAATACTAAACATAATATACTAACAAATGGGGGGTATATTAGAAGCATAAGTATTTATTTGTTCACTTATGCTTATTAGCTTTTATTTCGACGTGAGAATAGCGATATGTATTTATGATAAGTATTTTCGACATGAAACAGGCTCCTGACAGGGTTGATTTTTTCCATTTTTGGGACATGAGAGATTGCGAGTGTCAGTGTACAATCAACAAAAAAAGCTGTGTAGAGTATCAGTTGCAGGGATTGTTCGGTGTGTCAAAATGTATCATTTAGGAGTTGGTTAAAAATGGGTCAAAATCATATTTTTACACAAAATTATTTTTTATGCCTAAAAACGATGTATTTTTTAGAAAAAATCGAATACAAAAATATATATTTTAATTTAAGATATGTAACAAAATCATAAATTTATGAAACTTTTTTATGCAATATGACATTGTATGTCTGCTTGTCTTTTTAGATCATACACTTTTATTGAACACAGTATACATTCTGTGCAATGCTTAATTAGTTGAATACACTTTTGCGTAAGGCTGATGCTCTATAATTCAATTAATTCCTTTGATAATATCATTAATGTTGATCTTTAATGAAATCTTAATTCAATGATTTTAATTAGTGATTCAATAATTTTTATTGTGGCCGGAATGTCCTGGAATTATTAATATCATAATGATTATTAGGCTTTTAAATCAATACATTTTGAGCACTATGCACTATTTTATAGGCCATACTTACTGCGTTGCCACAACCATTCATATTGATTTGATTTCTATTAATCTATATGACTATAATTTTGAGTCTTAATAAAAAAAATTCCATTAAATTAGATATTGTGGACAAAAATTTAATGTGTCAAATTGTTTCAAGTTGTGACAAGTGACCATTCCTGCAGTTGTCAAAGTTCAAATAAATTTCTTTTCAACAATAAAATTGGATGGACACCATTTGTAAGAAAATATTGTTTGGATCACTGAGTATATTATGGTTTGATATTATACAACAGTATTATCAGAATTCAGATATCTAATGTCCTCCCTTAAAGAGGGATTATTATCTTTCCGATAAAATCATTTCTCAAAATAGAATTTTAATTATATTTAAAGAATATTATTTAGTCTTAGCCTAAATATTGACGACATCTTTGTTAATACTGTATAGGAAAAAGAAGATGTAATGCAATGCAATAATTCCTTTTTGACACAATTTTTAAATGCTATAAAAACAGTAGGTATTTTCGATGTTCTCCTTAATTGGATATTTCATTTATTCTTTAGAAACACTTCAATGGACCAAAGTGGAGCCGAAGTCGGGCGATCCTTGGTGGGAACCACGAGGTTGTCACCAGATAGGAGTTTTTAACGACGAGCTCTTCATTTTGGGTGGTGTGGATCGATATGTAGCTGACTACATGACGTGTACACTCGCCCGTCGCCATGGCTACAAGGTTAAACTTGGTAGGTTGGTTTGAGTATCCCATCAATATTAGAGGTATAAAAACAGACACTTCTTGTGTGGGTGTAATGGCATCTGCGCATCCTCAATTATTGATTATTGGAAAATTAGGACATCAAAGTAATTGCTATAGATGTTCTTATTATTATATTCTTCTCATAAAGAAGATTTGTTTCTTGCCTCTTAAGATAATTTCTACTTCCTAATAAAAAACAACTAAAAAATGCATTTTACCTGTACATTCATTAACATTTATTAGATAATAAAAAGTTATGATTTAATACATTTTGTAAAATGTCAACCCATACTAACTATGTTCCAATGACATATTTATTGTGTATTTTAGTTTCGATTATTCACCCTTTTCTTATGCATTTAACGACTTGAAAGTTCATTAAATTCATAATTGCTCTTCTCATTTCTCAGACGCATTGACCCAAACTGAACAAATATGAAATATCCCGTCTCCGTGATTAATATTCCTTTGTCAGACTAATGACGACATTTTCATGAGATGCTCTCAACTATTTAAATTCACAGAAGCAGCGACTTTTGTGGCTATGACTTACTAGTTATAGAAGAATTAAATATGTTTTTTTATAGGATACTTGCTTTGTTAAGATTGTAGCAATGGGTGCCCGGCCCCACCGAATCTTAACTCTCACACACTTCAAAAGCTTTTTTGAATGACATACATTTATTCCTTTAGTTTTGAATGTTTAGCTATTAGTATTAAACAATTATTTCATTTCTTATAATCTTTAGCTATATTACTGCATATATGTGTTACTTGTAACATAAGAATATATATTATATATTTTCATTATTTATTATTAAAAATTTTATATATTTTATACTGAATGTATTTTTTATGATGTGTACATTATTTTTTTACAAATAAAATTGAGTTAATTATTCTTTCCGCATTAGTATATTTTTTTGTTCACTTAGGTGCACAATAGTAAGCTGATTAATTTTAACACAGAATTCGACTCAAGTTTCAGATAAGTTTGTTTGTGTCTATTAATTATTATATCAAAAAAATAGAGAATAGTAGGACTGGATTTGATTTAATTAACGAGTATTTTGGTTTCAAAATATAATTAAATAATTATATTGTTTGAACCGTATGATTATATTTAATTAGTTTGTTGAAGAAGGAAAATCATCCTTGTCATTTTCCACTAAAATATTAATGGACAAATAAAGAAATTGATTATAATTTCATTTTTCACCACAGTCGAGAAGTAATGTTTTATATAATCCTTATAGAATCGTTTTAATTAATCGTAGTGGTTTAATTCTGTATTTTTTAAATTGGACTCCATCACTAGGTATTAGTAACGTCATCCTGTGGTATGACCAGGAAAATTCCAAGCAAAGCGTTTTCTTCAGATTCTGAAACTATACACACACTTAATCATTACAAAAATGTGATCACAGGGACGTTGTCAAAATCGAAAATAACTGCTTTTATGATGCATTCATTATATTACATGTATATTATATAAAGTATCTAAATACATCATTATTTTTTAAAAAGTGCCCTCTCATTCCTTTATTTCTTTGGTCTCTCAGACTTAAAACTCTTCGTGCCTAATAATTTTGATATTCCCTCATCCCTTCCTTTAGTTATTCCCTTTTGCTTAAGAATCTTGCTTTGTCTATTAAATCTGTTTGTTTTTCTCGCTACAATGTTTGTGTTTTTCCTTCTTATACATCTGGTCCTAATCCTAAATTTATTCCCTTAATTATTTTCTTTACCTTCGTCTTTGTTATTTTTTATCTTTTGTTTTTCTTTATTTTTCTATTTAGCATAATTTGTTTGGCTTTTGGTTGTTCGCTTAAATTTGTTTGTTTGACTGCTGTTGTTCTTAATCTTTGATGTTTTAAATCAATTTTGTTTATATCATAGACATTTGGATTGTATTTTCCTTCCTAATTTTACCAACATTTATTATCATGATATTATTTGATTGTATTACTTTCATAATTTTTGTTAACATAGTTTTTCCATCGTATTAATTGATTTATTCCTATTAATATATTTAATCAGCCATTAATATTTCTTACTGTTAAAATTGTAAATTTTGTTGTATTTTTATAATTGGATATTTTTCAAATTCAAATTATTTTATTATTTGTTTAACAGTATATTTTTTTTACTGTTGATAAAGTCTATGAACTAAGATGAAGAGTTCGTGTTTCTTATTTATTTTATTCATTATTATATCCATTACTTTTTTGAAAAGAGTCTAATACACATCGCATGAATAGAACATGTTGTTACTTAAAAATAAGTTTCCCTAATTGAACCACACAGTAAATTCTTTTCAGAT
The DNA here is from genome assembly GCA_034780395.1 of Vannuccia rotundouncinata. NCBI lineage: Eukaryota > Metazoa > Platyhelminthes > Proseriata > Coelogynoporidae > Vannuccia > Vannuccia rotundouncinata. The sequence goes on along the minus strand of JAUZNC010029836.1, from coordinate 5,024 downwards.
GGGCATCAAAAGTTTTTTTGTTAAATCAAAACGACACCAAACTATAATGAAGCGCAAATTTTTCAGGAAACAATCTTTTGTTATTTGAAAAATATACTTTTGTAATTTATTCTTCAATTTTGTTGGCTTTATAAATTAAAAAAATTATTCATTATTAGAATTATTAGATAAATAAAACATAAGTATGTTAACCCTTTTGGATACGAAATTATTTGAATATTATTATGATAGTACTAGTAATATAATGCTAAAAAGATACTATATAGTTAACTAAATAATGTAATACAATTGATATTTTTTTCTGATTAGTCAAGAGTAAGTCACTTCCGTAACACTTACTTTAGAAAATTGTTCCTATTTTTCTAAATGAATTCTCATTTTAATCATGATTTGGGTGGGGGCAGATTTAATTCATCGCGCAGCAGTATGTCAACTTATCTATAACTAGTGTAAAGTACATGTAATAAGAAATCAGATCAATTGAATAAGTTTTGTAATAATATAGGAAGGAGTTTTTAATTTCATTTAAAAAGTGTCTTCTATTAATACCGTTTTGTAACAATTAGAAGCATTTTTAAATATTTCGTAACAATAATTATACGTGGCAACCTTTAGCAATATTTTTGATACTTTAGCTCCAAAAGGTGCTCAGACACAATTGTAATATTAAAATAGCACAAGAGAAATATAAGAAATTCTACTTTTAATAAGAAATGCCTTTAGAAATAAAAATATATTCATTATTGTTGATTTTTATAACCGCGTTTGCTTTATTTAAATCATCACGTGCCTATGCATATATCTAAATTACTAAATCTAATTGATTTGCCCATTTTTTCGGAATTTATTGCTTTGTTTCCATATGAATACTTAGTACGAGTCATTCTTTCAAATTTCCTATTATAATTTAAATTTGATTTCCTTTTTGTATATATTTTCTGTTTTATAAAATATTTTCAACTTTAGAAATATATAATAACTATATATATTGTAATATTTTGTCAGATAAGTTATTAAATCGCAAAAATTGTACTTTTAAATCCGATGATATTTCGACTTAAATAATTCAAAACGAATTGCTTCCTTACTGAATCTGCAGCAGATTGAATAATTAAGTTGACAACATTTTTTGATTGTTCTTCGTTTTTTGTGAATTTTGTAAATGTCATTTTGCCCATTTCATTTTTTGTTATTTTACATTTACCTATGTAAAAATTTTAAAATATATAAATAAACTAAAATATCGATGTCAACATATGTCAGTCAAATAATTAGAGATTAATTTGTTCGGTACAAACAATTTAATAGATTTATTATCAATATTAATTGAAAGGAAAAATTAATAGCAATATGTTGTCTCAATCGAGAACATCATGTTCGACGAATCTAGTTCATTTATTTTAACTTTTCAAACTTTTAAAGCGCTTCTATATATAACTTCTGTTTTTCGGTTTTGTAAATCGTGTTACTTTCTATTATATTTATTCTTAGTAACTATAGTAAAATCTTTACTTAATATCACTAGGTATATATTTTATAAAGTTGTTCGGTTGATAAATTATTTTGATTCAAGTTTTGAAAGTAATCACCACTATACTAAAAAAATTGCAAACATGTCTCATATAATTAGTTTTATTCAATTGATAAATTTATTATATACAAAATAATTCATAAAAGCTGTACTTACTAAATAATTGTATTTAAATTAGAAGGATGCTCTATTTTTAAATATGATTAAATTACATTTTATTGTTCATTAGATATTTGTCTAGAAATATTAGAAATTAATTGTTTTATGCCAAACTGTTACAAGGATAGGGACATCTTATTTTTTCAAAATCATCAATACTTTTTAACTCACATTAAAAATATCAATTGTATTAAATTTTTCTTATAATAAATTATACATAGGAATTATACTAAAAGTAAACAAAAAATACATCTTAGCTTATAATGACATAAGAAGAATACATTTTAGGCTTGAACAATAAGAATAATTTGATACAAAGGTAACCTGGAACACATATAAAGAATAAAATATCACAGAAAACAAGAGAAAACATGATATTGTACTTTCTACAATCCGAAATATAGGCTCCATAGATTGGATATACATTTATAATTTATACATGTGTGACGTCATATATTTTTACATTGAAAATCGATATTCTTATGAAAGTCTTGACAGTTTCAATTAATTTTTAATACAATTTGAAAAATCAGTAAAGAAATTGTGATACTTAAATTTTTTCAAAACATAATCTGATTCTCTTGAGTAAATATAGATTCAATATGGGTAAAACTGTCAATGTAAGAAAATAGAAATTTTATAATAAATAAATATGTTTAAAAAAGAGACCCCAATATGGTTAGCCAATATGTGTAGATAAAAAATTCTCTGAAAAATAGATTAAAATATCATTTTTTGTTATTTTTTATGACGATCATCTGGAAGCGATTTATAAAAATAGTTTTTATAATGGGTAATCTGAATATAATAGATTACATATTATTCCCATTATATGAACTACTTACATAATAGACAATACAATACGAACAAGCACGGATTTTACCACAAAATCAAATTAATTTTTCTCCTTTTTTTTATTACAACTTGTGAATTTAATTCAAAAAATAGCTTTTTACTTAATTCTTAGAATAAATGTGTAAACAATACTTCGTACTTTGATGACGAATTTTACATATTTTTGTTTGATTGATATATTGATTTATTTTAAGAATCTACAAATTATTCTGCAATAAACGACACATTTATAATTTATTTTCAATAATGTTCATAATTGAGTAATTGATATCATGTACAGTGTTCACCGATCCAATTTCAATATCATTGTCGTCTAAATCATTGTCTTCATAGTCGACCATTTGATGGGCATTGTCCTGGTTGACTTGGATAATACTTCGCAGGGGATAGCCCTGGGAGATCATTTGAAAGGTGGAGAAGCTTAACAAACGTCGATAAGCCATCTTGAACTGGGGATTGGTGAGGCCGTAAATTACGCAATTACAGCTACTGTTAAAATGAGCAATAATCACTAGAAAGCCATGTACTTTTAATGACACTGAGTCATTAAAGTCGATCGCGACTACAAGTGAGTATGGTGCCCAGCATAGCACGAATACGAAGAAAATGATGAAGAGAGTTTTCGCTAAGGTCACCGATGTATTCTTCCGTCGTAGATGACATTTATGACCCAGAATTCGACTGGAACTTCTACGAACGAAAATGTAGATCTTCAAGTAGCACACGGCTGTGATAACTATCGGAGCCCCGATGAGAAAGATCGTGAAAAAGAGGGTATAGGACCGGTCAGCCATGCGATCCCAAACGCAACTCATCGTTTTCCTATCGTAGACGTGTCCTCCCCATCCCAAGAAGTTGGGCATTTCGAGCAAGAATGATACCACCCATATTAGCAAACAGAAAAGGCACGTCTTTGTCTTGGTGTATATTGTGTCATAGTAGATAGGTTTCAAGATGTGCACATAACGGCAAATCCCGATTGCGGATATGTTAAGCAGCGAGCAGATGCAGGAAGTGAGGCAAACGCTCGCAACAAACACACAAAGACCCATTCTTTCCTGGAAGTAGGTTTCACCAGCCAGGATACCTGAAAGTAAGCAATATTATTTATAATTGCTATTGATCAAATTTGTCGAATAGAGAGAATGCAGAGGATTTTTGATTTTCTTTTTTATTTGTTATGCTCTGTTATTTATAATTATTCTGCAAATACAATTATTCTACACAACTATTTATAGATAAAGATCTATGCTTTACTTCAAAGAGATTTATACATGCGCCAACATTTAAGTTTGCCAATAGTATGTAGTTACAGATACTGTGTAGGTACTGAAAATATTTAACAGAAATAAATAACATGTTTCTCCAATTAATAAACATATTTCGTTCTTTTATCTTGAAACAAATTATCCGAAAAATTATCAATATTTTTGTCTACAATAATGGATAAAAAGAGTTTTGTTCAGAACTTACATTTCATTAAAAAAAATTAACGCCCTATATAAGATAAATTCGCTTTATTGCTTTTCCACCATTTCCACCAATTAAACAAATTATAATTATACATTTTGTTTCAATTTATTAGAATCTATTTCTTATAATATTAAAATTATTTCAAATGCGAATATTCGATATTTTGATTATAATAGCTTCGAAATTAAATTCAAAATTTTAAAAATTCTTTCTTTATTTTGCAAAATTTTTCGAATTCTATTTTAATAAAAGTGAGGTACGTAATACAAAAAAAAGTCTTTTGTAATCTTTTGTTCACTTGTACTTTTGAATGACAGCAAACACATTAGATTTAAAAAATAACTTAAAAAAACTGAGGCATTGAATAACGGAAACCAATGGAAAGGTTAGTCCAAAATTATTAAGTAGGAAGTGATATCGAAAATATGATTTTAAAAATGAAACAATGAAAGTTATTAATGCTTTCAGTAGTCAATAATCATTATGATTTATCTAAATATATGTAAAATATAAACAAAAATAAATTTAATATTGGTATAATATTACGTGCAACATTTTCATAAGTATTGTTCTAAATGTTTGCTAGCTATAAAAAAATCTCTAATTGTGGGAAATCTTTTTATTATTTTTTGAAGAAAATTAATTATAATCTAGAAACTTGCATGGACAGCTATTTAAAATCTAAATTGACACTCATTAGCCTATATTCGATAAGATATTTTCAAAATGGCGGCTAACATATATCACTAATATGTTGATTAACTCTCGTACACACGTTCCACCATAATAATTAAATTTACAAAGTTAATTTAGTTAGTTACAAAGCTACATTATTAAAACAAAATATTCTCAATGTACAATATATCGTAATTATTGTTATAGAGTTGATTTATATTGCTTTAAAAAAATTTCTTGATTGTAAATACGAAATATAGGGTGGTCCGTAATTAAGTTCGTTTTTGAAAACCCATATAAAAATTAAATGAATCAAATAATTTCTCTGTCC
>JAUZNC010029825.1:0-11036 GCA_034780395.1 Vannuccia rotundouncinata | reverse complement strand
CTAAATAAATCTTCTCTGAAAAATGTTGTCTCTAAAAATTGTTCAGAAGAAAAATATGAAACTGGATGACTAAAGATAAGAGATTTTTCAGATATCTGGCTAAAAAAAATTTTATTGATTTATAAATATAGTATAAAGTTACAATAAATATAAGCTTTAGTTTTTTTACAGTCATTTGAATTTTATTTTTGAAAAATGATTTTTCTGCCAAATCGACTCAAAATTTTCAGTATAAAGTTTTTAGAAGAATTCTAACACATCCGGAAAATATCTTTAAAAAATATTAAAAGGGAAAAAAATAAAACACAGGGTCTTTAAAAATTTCTGAAATACCGGGCGTAGGTTCGACATTTTAAACCAACAACGGGGAAATGAGTTTAAACCTGCAACTAAGAGATTTGCCAAAGGAATCGGATAAAAAAAACGTTTAAAAAAGTTAGGTCCAGTAAGGGTTTATCAAAAAATTTTGAAAAAAATTTCAAAAACTCAAAATAAAAAAATTTTAAAAACTCTGTCATGTGTAGAATTAAATTCTAAGTAGAATGCAAAAAAATGAAATTCGAGCCTTCCTGTGCCGTTCAGAGTAAAACTCGTTTTAAAAGGTTTAAAAGTTTTTGCGCCAATTAAAAGAGAAGTATATTGCCGAATTAACAGTTCTTTTAATTAACAGGATCGTCAAGTGACCACGCACATTTCTGCAAAAGTATTTTTCTCTACATTTTTTAGAAAGAGTTTTCCTCAATATATCCATTTTAGGGTTTTTAGAAAAAACTATTGTTTTTTAGAGATGCTGAACGGTACAGGAAATGAGTGGGGCAATGGTTCAGTTGATGGTAGCCTTCTATTCATCACGGGCGACATTTATGTGTATTATAGCTCAATTGAAGACTTATTTTTATATAAAATCGTATTTGAAAGTTTTTCGGTCACTTGCGTGGCAACGCAAAAGGTGTATAGGAAGATATCCCTAGTGATGGGGAATCGTAGGTGGTCATGGTTTGACGATACGATTTGGTCTAGTTCTCTTTTAATCGAAGATCTAAAGAAATTTTTGGCGACAATTTTTTTTCTAAGTTTAATAATTCTATATTTTACATAAAAAATTGCAAAAATCGACTTTTTATAGAAATATCCAACCGATCTCGGATATTCTTTTATTTATGGATAGATACATCTGTGATGGTTAGGAATATCAAACAGTAGAGCACTATCTCTTTTAACAAAAAAGTTATTAACAAAATAAAAGTCAAAAAATATCCCTAATTAAATAAAATCCATTTTATATAGAGAAAATTTAAAATTTGATTTTTTGAAAAAACTAAGTGCCCAATCGTTCTGATTTTTTGCATGTGGTCTAGATAGGGTATTCTAAACTTCTTATAAAAAAAATCAATATAAATTGTTCGATTTTTTTTCTTATCGTTCTTTTTTATTTCCGAATATTTTGAAGATTTTTTCAGAAGATTTTTCATAGTGTAGAAGACGGAATTCTAAGCTACTTTATTTTGACAACTAAGAAATAACTTATATATTTCTTATATAAAATTTGATTTTAATATGACGCGCGTGCATTTAAAAAAATTTAAAGTGTGTGACTGCACCTACCTTCTGAAACGATGTAGAGATTTTAATTATATATTTAAAACTGTTAAAATTATCAATTATATGTCTTGTTTAAAAATATATATATATTATTTTACTATTTTGACTTTTCCTGATTTATTGGACAGTTTTCAGGAAACATTTGGGGCAACGTATCCCAATTAGTAAAATATGCTCCTTCTCATAGCGCATCTTCTAATGCCCTTGCGGTTTAACTATTCATCAATCCGTTCTCTTTTAATCAAAGATCTAATTTCTGATACTTAATACATGGGAAAAATTATTTTTTTAATCTTTTGAAATAAACAACGGATCTGGGATATTTATACAAAAGAGCCCTTTAGGATTTTGACCCCCCCCCCCCCCCAACTTGAAACCTATTGCGATGGCCCTGAAACACCGTTACATATAGTATGTAATTATAAAATAATGTCAAAATAATTAGAATGATTATGATGGATGAGTTACATAGATGCATTACAGAGAGAAATGTAATATTTAGAAAATTTAATGTTTTTTATACTATTGAACTTTCTCAACTGATATAAATTACATTTTATACCATATATTATATATAATGAATAAATTAAGGTTCAAATAGAATAACAAAAATTGCATTAAGCTTTAATTTTATTAACATGATTTAATTGCGTTACAAATTAAAATATCAAAAGTTAAAATTCATCTGACAATTTACTTAATCAATAAATCTGATCAGTATGGAATAAACAAAGAAAATATATATATTTCTGTTTATTATTGTACTTATAGTATATCTGCAGTATATACTCACATTATATAGACACGTATAATTTCCTTTTATGTAATTATGGAAAAGTATAATAAATACTATAACTTTTGATTTTTCAACCACTTTTAATATAAACTTCACCATTTAAAACCCATATAAAGTTATTGTGGCCAATCAAAGTTATTGAAAATTATTATTGAATCAAAATCTAATGATTTTTCAAACTAGATCATAAAAGTGTAATAATTAACACAGTTTTCTCAAAAATTATATTAAAGTGTAACGATTATAATAATAAATATTATTATATAATAAATATTAATATATTATATATTATTATTAGACTAAAGGTATTATAATACATAAAAGTAATTATTTTGTTTCAAAGTAATCAATGGTTGGACAATTGTGTGATGGGGGTGTATATAATTGTTTTTGTAAGACTGTATTAAAAAGGACAGTTTTGATGTTGCATTAACAGTGCATACGCGATCAACTGATATATAAATAGTTGTTTTTTTGAAAACCTTCATTTTTAAGTAACAGTTTTACAGTTCAATCATAGAAATAAAAATAATATTATAAAAATAATAAAATAAATAAATATATAACTTAATTTTCTATTGTGCGTTAATCCATTGAACGAAAAATTGTAATTTAATTAGTGCAATTTAAAAAATATATCTATATTTAAATTTTAATTAAAACAATTATAATTGAATAAAAGTCTAATAGGTACCTGAATTTCTATCCACTTTTTGTCAATTATGTTTAATTTTGACTATAATGTCACTAAGGAAATATTATTTTGTTTAAATTTATATTAGTAAACAATACAAGTCAGAATTAATCGCTGTCGGTATTTAGTTCCTTGTTTCCAAAAAATTAATCATGGATAGAGCCAGAGCTAATCGGCCTTATCGAGATATTGAGCCAGCGGAAACACTCAACCGACGTCGGGATCGTGGTCCAGTCAGTGGACCAGAGTAAGCTATATGCTATATATTCGCTATTGATGCAACTAATGAACTATAAAAACGAAACTAAAACAAAAATGTTGATATCTAAATCATATATAGAAATAAAGAAATATATAATGTATTGATATAACAAAAGGCAAAACTTAATACTTCTTTATACTCTACTATATGTAGCCATTTATAATACATAACAATTTGCTTATATACTAATGATATTAACAGTTAATTTTGTCAATAAATTAATCAAAATGTTTTTAAATAAATGTAACAACTAACAATGCATAGATTAATTGATTAAAACAATAATCATAAAATCTCCCCTCTCAAAAATTAGGTGAAACAATAAAGATCCTCTTTCTTAGTCTGCCATACTTTGATCTTCCTGATATAAATTTATCATATTGATCATCATCTAAAAGTTCTTGTTCAAGGTCATACCTTCTCCCTTGGACATTCAGTTCAATAAAAAACTCAAATTCTTCTCCCTTATTATAATTGTTTTTTATTATATTTCTTCTTCCTTTTTTTCTCTGTACAATTTAAATTTATCCCTTTACATTTCTCTCCTTGTTATTGATTGCAATTATGTACACTAGATGTCTGGCTCTACTTATGTTATATGGACCTTCAAACTTTGGCATTAGCTTAATGCACTGTTCACTTTAGGACCAATTTTTTTTAATCATCATGAGATCTCTTTCTTTGGAGTAATCCTTTTCATTTTTCTGTCTCTTCTCTTGGTACATTTTGATATTATTCTCTGCTTCTGCTTGATTACTTAAATGTTTTTTACTTCCTTATCTTTAATGAAGTACTCAGTAGTTAAAGATAGTTTAAGATTTCTTCCATAAACAAGCTGGTAGGGTGAAAAATTGGTAATTCAGTGTTTTGATGTCCTGTAATGTTAAGCAAATAGAGGAAGTTGCTTGTCCCAATCCTGATCTGTCAAATTGAAATCATTCTTATAATATTTAAGTAGTTCTCCTATTGACAAGTTAAATCTCTCACATTGTCCATTTGTTTGAGGGAGGCAGAATGTGGTCTTCAGTTGTTTAATCTCTAGCATTTAGAGTAATTCTTTGAATAAAGTACTCTGAAAGTTGTTCCATAGTCTGATAAATTTTTTTCTGGGACAACTGGTTATTTTGGTACTTTGTTGATTTGATATAAAATAAAATTCTACCCATTTGTGAAAATGGTAATTCTTTGAATAAAGTACTCTGAAAGTTAATCCCATAGTCTCATAATTTTTTTTCTGGGAATGAGAATCTCCAAATCAAGTCAATAATATAATAGGCAATTATGCTACTTTACTGATCTGGTATAGGATACAATTCTACCCATTTTGTGAAAATATCTGTCCATAATAATATTAATTTATTGCCTTTATGAGTTGTTGGTAAGGTACCTTTAATGTCAATTCCCCATTGCATAAAAGCTGTTCCAGTAATTGCTAGGGAAGATCTGGCTTATTTGTGGTGGTTTCCAATTGTACTTGCTCTGTGCACACCATACATAAAAATACATGTTTTTGCTTTTTTTTTGCCAGCCTGACCACCAATATTCTATCTTAATAATTTCCACTGTTCTGTTCTCACTTTTATGTGATGTTTTCAGTATATGACTCCTAATTTCCTGTAGTATAATAATTCTTTAATAAAAATGTGGAATGCTTTCCTTTAGTGTGATTTGATCCTTCCTTGCTCCCAATTCTGTCCTCCATTATTTCTTTCATTCTTGATTTCTTGCATAATCCATATTAAATTAACATATTTTTTCATTTATATTTCTATTCCTCTGATAAAATTGTCCTTCTGACTAGTTTTTGGCATAAAGCATCTGCATGTGGAATTTCTTCACCTTTTCTATATTCAATTTTCAATCAATATTGTTCCAGTTTATTCCACTATCTTAATAACAAGTTGTCTTCATTATTCAGATTAATTAATTTCAAAGTTATGGGATCATTTATCCATGTCATGTCAATTGCACCCAAAATATAATTTCAAAAAATTTTGTCTCTGCTTCAGACATCAAGTGTTGAAAATATTTTTCTCTGTGCAGCCTTCTGTAAGGGTCTTTCACTGTAATTTTATTGAGTTCTAAATAATCTACTGTGAACTGAATTTATTCTGGGGTAGATTTTGGTACAATAACAACTGGTGATGCATATTGGCTTGTTGATGGTCTCATGATGTTTGCCTTTTCCATTTTCTCAATTGCTTTAGTGACTTCTTCTTGTAAATGTATAGGAACTTTGTATGTTTTTTACAAACTAGCTTTTCACTAATAACTTCTATTTTATGTTAAACATTTGGGACTGTGCCCACAATGAATGTATCTTCACCCATCACATCATTAAACTCTTGTAAAAGTGTATTTATTTGGATTCTTCTCATTATGATAGTGTTAAATATCACAGTCTGTTGTTACCTTGAATTGTATATTCTTCAATATTTTCGACTGTGTTTACTTAATTTCTTTTTCTTTGCCATTAATTCCAATGGGTATTGTTGCTTGACCAATGACTTAAAGTGGACTACCACTGATGCCTCTTAGATTTTGGGAAATAGTATGTATTTGTGACTGTAAATTTAGGAATTTGGCTACCTTGGAATTGATTATTGTGACTGGACTGCCTGTGTCAATGGCAGCTTGCACTTGTTGCCTTGTGCATTGAACTTTGATAAGCATACCTTCTGCAATAGATACTTTCTTAATGACTGATTCATCTCTCGGTTGCTGATTTATTTCTATGTTTTTTTCATGTTTACTCTGATATGGGTGTGTGTAAATATCTTGATTTGGAGATATTTGTCAAACATTTCCATTATTATTCAAAGGACAGACTTTTGCAAAGTGTCCTAACTTTTGACAATTAAAACATCTTGGTTCTGTTGATTTTGAAGTATGCCTGCGATATTGATTGTTGGGTTGATAAAATGGCATTTGCCTTCTTGGAGTTTGAGATTGGTTGATAATTATGGTTTCTTTGCTTTTCCACTTTATTTTGACATGGTTGTATCTTTTAGTAACAGTTGTCTCTGATAATTGCATGACTTCCATTTTTGTTATTAAAGTATCTAAATCATCTAGTGAATTTTGGTAGAACTTCTCTTTCCACACCACAGGGGATCCTTCAATAAACTGACTCTTAACAATCATTTCTGTTGTATCTTTATTTATTTCTGGTATTGCAGTATGTATCAAATTCTTAATTTTTTTTAGCACAAGCTCATGGAGTTTCATCCAGTCTTAATCTCATGTCATGCAACTCTCTAAGTGTCATTGTTAACTTTTCTGGTGGCTGTAACTTTTTGATTGCCCTTTGTTCAACTTCAACTAAAGTCTCAATGGAGTAATATTGATAAATATCTGGAGTACAATTTTAAAATACTTATACTCATAAAAAAATTTCCATTTTTTTATTAATACATAGAATAGAAATTGTAATTATTGTAGTCATTATAATCATTAATGGACTTATTATGCTATAATTACAATCAAAATTAGTTCATAAAATCTAACATATTACATCACATTAAATCACATCACTTCTAAACTAAAAATGTACACATTTCATTAAAATAACAGGGACAGCATGGGGGGGATAAAACCTCCTTCTACACCCCCCTCTCTTCCTTCCCCCAACATTCAAGGAATTGACACTTTAATTATTTAAATCCTAATAATTATAGGTAGCTATATTAACCTTCTTATAATATAAGTCCAAAATCCACATGCACTAAGTGAAATAAAGAATTTCCATTGCTTACAATATGAACATTAACTTACCTCAAAAATATGCAAATCATTGACATTACATTAATAAATTATCTACTAGTCAAAGATTTTATATTATGACAAGATTGTTCACTAATATGTTAAAGCAGAATAAAATGTGCTTGTATTACATATATTCCCTGATTAAAATGACTGTGAATACATGCTACAAGGGTGAGTTTACTGATTATCCATTGTCATGCACATTCCTTAAGCTTGACTATAAAGGAATTGAAATGACAGGAAAATAAAAAATTCTGCATAATATAAAAAAAAGAAATAAATCAAAAGAAATTGTAACATTAATAAAGTATTCACAAAAATAGGAAAATATACTAGATTATATTAAACAAAATCTGAAAAAAAGAAATAATAAGCATAAAAAATGAAATTATGCAAAACAAGGTAGATAATCAGAGCAGTATATTTTAAGCAAAATCTCAATAATTATGATGCTTTAGCATGGGAAGAATATTTAACCATTAAAAATTTGGAAGCAGACATGATAAGAAGAAGAATTGGATGTCAAGTCCAAATGATGACATTCAACTATTCTTTTGGGTTTCTAACTTGCACCTTAGACACCTCATCTTTTCCCACACTGACAATCTGTCAAAGTGTTTACAGGGAATTAATATGTCTTCCATGGATACAGATCATATGGCTCAACTGTTGAGTGATGTAATCCAATGAATGCAAAGTGATAAATTGTTTACTACTTTTTATTATGTAGTCACACTGAAAGCCCAGAACCACTCCTTAATTTCTAAACCCATTCTACCCCAAAAGAGAGGAGCTGCAAAGAAATATGAAATTGGAACAAGCTCAGGTACCTCGGATGCAACACCATTTCAATCTACCATCAAATTTACTTTGAGGTTTTTGATATTTTCCTCTCATCTATGTCAAGTAACTTCAATAAAAAAGTGTGATGGATTATAGAATCATGGAAGCATTATTGTTGAAGGCCTTATAATCTCAACCATTTGATGAAGAAATTCAATTTGTTACCAGCACTACTCTGATGATATAAACATCGAAAATCTGGAGACTCAGCTGCATCTATTGCCTCTGCTTTTCTCAAATATCATTGTTCTGTGCTTCTCTGAATTTGCAGACATATATAACACACAAGCACTGCATACAAATGATTGAAATTGATTAAAGAAGTTTTAATAATATATTCAGACTGTTACTAATTAACACAGCAACACCTGCTACTGGATACCTGACTTATCTTCTCTATGGCAAGATGCTTGAAAACATGGCTAAGATAAGCCATGTCTCAACATTGATTCAACAACTTAGCCATGCTCTACTGGCATAAAAACAGAATAACCAACATCAATTTGACTAATGTTGCCTAGCAATTATTAATTAACACCAATCACAACAGAAGAAAAAAGTTTGGAAGCTTCAATGTAGGATAGAATTGTGTTTAGCCTCTGTTCCACATTATTTTTGTTCAATTTTATCTTTAGTAAATTATTTGTTATAATTGTTATTTATATTAAAAACTTCTTATAAAATTTGTAATGTGAATCTATGCAATGTAATAACAATTTTGTATTTTTTATATTCTACCCATAGGTACATCATTAAGATTTTGATTCAAAAGTAATATATGTTTAAAAATTATTTTTTATTTTTTATTAAGGTCCAACTGAGTGAATTTTTAACCACCGCCCCAGTCTCTGAATAAAACATCCAGGTTTTTATTGTTGGCTACATTATCAAAAAGCATATCAAATTAAAAGTAATAAAACATATATTCCTTCCATTCAGCTTATTGGGTATTTCATTCCTATGTAGTCTGGATTCATATATATATATAGTTATATCCAACAAATAATTTTATATACCAACATAATCAGGGCCCTAGCCAGAAGAACTGCCCACCACATTCATGCTTACTGAAAAGAAAATTATTTTAATTATTTTCTGAAACATTCTAAAATGGCCTCCATTATTTTTTTGAAAAGTGCTTTTTTTAAAACTCCACCCTATCCTTCCTCAAACAATATGGTATAATATACACAGTGCACTAGTAGCTTCATTGAAAAATTAATAATTTATTATTACATACATTTTATATAATAAACATTTTATTGTTTTTAGTTTATTAATTTTTTTATTGGTACATATCAAAATTTGTGTTCCTCTCAGTATGGCTGCTATTTTAGAAAATTCTCAGGTGTATCAACATATCAAATGCCCATATTTGCAATCTATATTTGGATAAGGCATAGATGTTATTTTTTTATATATTTATAGTAGTAATAATTGTGTAATAAATTATTTTTACCACATTTGATAATATAATATGAATAAATAATATACCTTTCAAACAATTAAATTTATTATGTTAGGTATATTTGGCATATAAAATTATAAAAATAGCTGTGTACCTATGTAACACATTTTGATGAACAGAAGGTACCCTCCACTCTTATCTATTTTTAATTGAAAATAATATATAATTAAGTAAATGGTATTCTAATTGACATTTTTAAACTAGTGTCCTGAAGGGATGTAATTGAAACAAAAAGCAAAAAAAGTTTAAACATGTCACTCAATAATAGTGGGTATGTTTCATGCAGCTATTTCTAGAGCATACATGACAATGCCTTCTTGGTCTTTGTGTAGTGGCTGTTGCAATGCTCTCCTCAAAAGCTAGAAACTTGAAACTGAAGTCATTTATGACGAGCCTGAATACTATAACTCATCTACACATGTGTGTAAAAGTATGAGTTATGTGATTTTTGATCAATATTATTTAGAGATACTTCATTTGATAATGCTTTTTAAATACACTTGTTTATGTTTCAGTCAGTATGTCACTATCTGGCAAACTAATCCCCCTCAAATTAGTCAATCAAATGTAAGTTGTTTTCATATTTCTACATTTTTATTCATTTATTTTGATAACTTATATTTTTATTTTAAATAAAAATTCTGAAATTTTTTGAGTAGTTTTCAAACATTTTTGACAGATGACTTTGATTTTTTGTTTACTTCAATGAACAGTGAACTTTATTCTGTGAATTCTACAGACTTTAAGTAACATATATTTTAATATTGTATTAGTAAGCTATGTTTTAGAATTTGTATATGCCATTTGTAAGTATAATATATTCAATATCGCTAATTGCACAGTTTGCACAGTGTTATAGATATATATATTTTTAAATGTTTTTGTTTTATTTTAGAATTTAAAAATTGTTCGGAATGAACTTCTGCGCGAGGCTGCATGTTTGGGAAATTGGGGTATTGCCAAGGATATGCTTATTGCTCAGGTAAGTCATTTATGGTATATTATTAAATTACTTTAATATTTTTTTAATTAGTTACTTCAATTCTTTATTATATAATATAAACCGTATTGCTAAGTGCAATATTGACACTTATGACCATTCAGTTAGAGATTGTATTAATTGTTTTTATGTTTTTTTTATCATGAATTTTGATTTGTATTTACTTCTTAACTAAGGACTATTTATATGACAGGCATGGGAATCTCCTGGAAATTTCCGGGCTATCATGTTATGGGAGTGACTCCTAGGGAAGACACATATCCACTGAAAAAATAGATATATTCTATGTAAATAATTTGGGTTTGATTTTAATTAGATATACAGTTTTGTTTATTATTTGTCCGTTTTTAATCATAAAAATTTTTTTATTCCAATAATTTGGTTTAAAATACAGTAGGTATTTGTTAAAAGTTGTACATCTTTGACTTCAAAGTTACCTACCTACGAGGGCCCCTTTAGTTATGAAGCCTCTCTCTACGGAGTTATCTACCTACGAGGGCCCCTTTAGTTATGAAGCCTCTCTCTACGGAGTTATCTACCTACGAGGGCCCCTTTAGTTATGAAGCCTCTCTACGAAGTTATCTACCTACGAGGGCCCTTTTAGTT
>JAUZNC010029814.1:0-21073 GCA_034780395.1 Vannuccia rotundouncinata | reverse complement strand
GCAAACAATGACACAAACCATTAAAAGTGCACAATTAAGCAAAACGGCAAATTCCAATTGTACTTGGCTACAAAAAGTAAAAATATAAACATAATAAATATGCATAGGTCATACCGGAAAAAACGCAATTATCGTGATAATAATTCTAAATGGCACTTTTTTCGGAACAACATATATTGATATTTAGTTATTATAAATCATTGTAATGAATTTATATTACTAAAATTTAGTTTAGAACCGATTTTTTTAATTGGAACTTTAGCGGACAGGAGTATTATTTGGATAATATCTGTTACATTTGGATAATAGAGCGTTTAGCATTACCGATATTTGCCGTTTTATTTTTTATGTTTTTATAGTGAATTATATTACAGTGTAATAGCTTTATATTGAAAAAATTTGTCAGCGGTATGTTAAATTTCAGATCTCTAACTTTAATCTCTTACTCAACACATCTCTTCTTTAATAAACCATAATATTAAAGAAGTATAAACATTTTGATACTAAATACGATGATCTAATGTTGAAAACAACAATCGTTTTTATACTTAGAAAATAGAATTTAAAATTATATAAAAGCAGTATGAAATACACTAACAAAAGTTTTCTATTGATATAATTCAATTAATTTACACTATTGATTTGATCATTAGATTTTTGAAAATTCTGGAACGTAACGATATAGTTAGGGTACTAACCAGGAATTCTTTCGGGGTTGTCCGATTTCTGCAAAAAAGCACTTTTCAAAAAATAATGGAAACCATTTCGAAGACGTTTCTCAAAATAAATACAATATATCCTCCTTTGTTCCAATGAGTCAGTGATCTTCTGCTCATTTTTAAGATACTTTTGCAAAATGCAGACCCAGCCGCTAATCCTACGAGATCCACTCAAAGTAGGTCGGACAGCTTCTGAGACAGAACACCCGTTCTTAGAGGTTGTTAACGTCTACAAATAGCAGGCAAACAAGTAAGCTTTTACTTTTACTCTTATCATAAAACGAGTAGTTATGCAATGCGGTTAATATATTGACAGATATCAAACCGCCACGAATGCCATATCCTTCACGAAACAGTACGTTTCAAAATCCTTAATTGGTCCAATCTTTATAAAAAAGGTGAACAATTATTATATAATATGTGTATGTGTGTTATAAATCGACAACTTCGCTCGTGACCAAATACTTCGCCTGCTGGATAGACAGGTGTTCACGGTGAACCAGAAGTACTTGCCCATCCAACGGTTTAAGTTTGAGAGATCATCCTCCTTGTCTCTGTCGAGTCTCCTGCCGAAGAAGACGAAGAGTTTCTCAGTCGAATTGACAAGTTCGTCTACCTCACCCATAATCTCTCCGAAAGGGGGGGCGGTCTTCTCAACGAGAGTATGGGTGTGGCAAGATTGTTGGCCCCTTGGTCGCCCCTCTGGACGATGATGGTCCTCAGCTCCTACCTGCATTTGATTCCCAGTCAGCTGTCTCCATTTTAATGGACCAGAGCTTCTTTAGGAAGCTACTGGATAACATGGATGGTATATATATATCGCTTTAATATTATTATTATTATTTTTTTATATATATATTAGCTTCGGTTTATTAATATAGCTATGAACATGAAATTTGTTTTAACTGAATAATTAAGGTACAGGGCTATTCGATGCGAGAGGAACTATGTCAAAATAATTAATGTTTTTGAATGTGACTTTGACTTTGGTGAAGTCCAATAATACCTATTGAGTATATAATAGATGATAGCTAAAAAATAGATGTCGAACGTACGAACGATATATAAATATAATAATGTGCATATTCAACAAAAAAGTGTAATATTATTATTAGCCAAAATGGCTAAAAGTATGTTAGCTCATGCCAAAAAAATAAATTATATACCATAAAGTGTGTTAGCTCTTACGAAACTATATCTGATTTGAGATAACTACGTTTTATGAAAACTAATTTAGCCTAATTGTGTACTCGATAATACCTACTAATAGCTAAATAAATTGATTCTTAGAAGAAACATATTTATTATTTTTAGTTACTTTAAAGTAGTGTAATACTTATTACTCTTAAAACTCCACCATATTAGATATAATGACTATTTCGTATATGCATCAATTTATATTTTTTATAAAAACGTAGTAATTGCTATGATCAATTAACGGTTGCTATGAGAAACGAAGTGTTGCTATTAGTGACTAAATGTAGGACTCATTCATATTTTCTCACATAGTCATGGAAACATCATTCCGCCCTGCCCCTTCAATACGCGGATGGAGAAGGGGAAGATGACGTACATGACGTACTCGGAGAAGCAGGTGTTATCGGACCCGCGAGCTTGAGCGTAGTTGGCATTTCAAGCGGATGGCTGACAATAATGTATACTTTTGTCGGAAGACAATTAACGTTAACTAAAAATTATACATTATCATCGTAAATATTATGTATATTGCTATATATTAATCCAACTTTTAAAATAGTTAACTATTTGATCATATACATATTTTAAAAATGAAAACAGTCTGTTAACGAACTGTTTAAAATAATTAGAATTTTCCTCAATCTCCTCTTCCGTATTATCCAATCAGAATTTGCTTTAATGAACTATTTTCTTTTCGTCAAAGACGGCAGTTCTTTCGCCAGTTAATCTTCAAGTTCTCCTCTGGAGGACAATTTTCACAAATTTGGGGGCCAACCAAAAATCAATAATTTCAAAAATCGATTATATACAAATTTGCAAATTGGAATGATAATCTATGGATGCAGTTCTGTAACAGAGTGACTGGAATGATAATCAATGGATGCAGTTCTGTCACTATAGCACACATACAGTGCACCATCACTATTTATTACAAGTCTTTAGATCTAATTTGTCCACTTTTTCCTCATGTTCATCTCAAAAATGATTACATCCCATTGATGAGAATGAGCCCTCCAATGTTGCATTTGTATAGCTGGAATACACAACAGATCCTCCATTAATTCACAAAAACATTTTATTCAATATTGTTGACAGCAACTTCATTTTAGAGAGACATCTTGAAAGTGATCAAATTATACCTTTCACAATATAGTTATATAAATCTAGAACAATTGTTGAGATATTGTAACTTACCTATATATTATTTGGTGAGATAAAATGAATTTAAAAGTATAATTTCAATATTAAATTTCAGCTAAAATGGGGGACAAAAATTGTTGTGATCGGCGCTGGTGTTATCGGACTTGGTACAGCTGTCAGTATATAGGTACAAATTGTATCTATTATTTCAATATCTAATATGGGGCAGAGAATTAATATATGTGTGAAAATGTCTTTAAAATTTGATTTTTAATATTTGTATTTTTATTGACATATAGGTATTTAAAATTATTTAATATTAATATTTTTATAAGAAACAAGTGACAAAACTTTTGCAATAATTAACTTCAAAAAATAGATCTTAACCTTAAAATTACCTAGTCATAATCAAAATATTTATATTGAAAACCGATCTTATGGAAAACAAAAATTTAATTTAGGTATTTATTTAAAATATTCTTTTGGTAACCAAGGAACTTTAGAAATGATATATATGAAATCCAAAATACAATGGCGGACCTAAAGAGAGAATTTCAAGTAACCCAATATCTTGAAATGTTCTCAACATATTATTGTACACTTATGCCAATTTTGTGATTGTATCATAAAATGCACATAAAATTTGCTATATGCTGCCCTACTAATAGGTTCTCTGTATAGTATTGTTTTCTTACAATATAAAGGTAACTAAACTTGTCACGATTCTTTATCACCAGTTATTTATTATACCTTCATCTATTTAATCAATAAACATTTAAATGTTTTGTATTTTGCGCATTGAATATTCTTTAAAAGATACTAATATATAACAGAGATCAATTAGTCCTTTTGCTTTTCATGTACTTATAGGATAAATTCGGTGATCAAGTTGAAGTGGTTGTCTGCGCCGATGCCTTCACTAAAGGCACTACTAGTTACGGAGCGGCCGGATTTTTTCGAGTAGAAACCAGGGCATTTTTCTTTGGATATACTACAACAATCTTTCAGAAGCTAGCCAAGTGCGAAGAAAGTCAATACATTTGTATTTCTAATTTACCCCTCTATCAGACATCAGATCAATCCAATCAGGAGAAGCTTTTCTATAGCAGATATATTTCTGGGTTTCGAACTGTAAATAGTAGAGAAGTGAGTTTTTAAGTTAAAGTGAAGTTGCTATGAAGTAATATTTTCATTACAATTGTAAATAAAGTCTACGTTAGAATTTTGTCATTCTCTAATGTCATTCTGATATAATTATTTTTTTTAATTATTTGGGGTTGTCTGCAGTTTTACATTATATACTATCATCACGGAGTGTATGTTGGTTAGTTATCATGAATGGATATAATATAGACTCTTTTGGAAAATTAAACGAAATAGAAAAGTAGTGATCGGTTTTAGAGCTAGCTGAGAGCTTATTCCATTTTGAATCATATCTAGCTCTTTCTCAATCATATTTTCAAAAGATATTAGTTATATAATAATGATATAGTCAAATTACTGGAAATCGTTTTTATAGATAAACGTTTGATATCTTTCCACGATTTGATAAAACAATAAAATCTCGAATTAATTACCTACTTTCAATATCTATTAATATTTATTTATTTATATTTGTATAGATATAGATATGTACCCAGTTCATAAAAAATGATCTATATATAATTGTAATTTACAATTGTAAATGAATAATAAAAATAATTAGTAGAGAAAAGTAAAGTAAAGTATATAAAAATAAATTATTTTTTTATAATTTTAATTACCTAGTAACAAAATATTAATTGATATTCTGTGTAACGTAAAAAAATATATATTATAATTTATCTATGCATATAGGGTAATTACCATGTACCATTTTATTTCTTAAGTATGCGTGGTTGTGTTTATATGATATAATTATATCTATAAATTTACTATTAATTATAAAATTGCAATGGATTAGTTGGATGAGGTAAAAGGATAGGTAGGGGAAAGGTGTCTAAAACGGACAATGCTGACAAAACGGACATCATTTCTTTTACTACGCTAATTGTTAGCATATATTCTAGCTGAAATCCTATCTACCTATAACCTACTGAATATATGAATGTCGTTTAGCAATATATAAATTAAACATTTACCAATTTTAAATAATTTGTTTCAATAAAGAAACCTAATAAATAATATATTAAATATATCATAAATAATGCTAATATCCATTTCTATATTGATTCGATTGAATATTCTAAAATGCTATTAAATTTCATACAAAATTCATACAATTATATACTTACAAATTTCCAGTAGTATAATTTATTTATAAGTTATAAATTAATTCTATGAATATTTAGAGGATCAATATTTGATAGTTAATACCTACGTATAACATTGTCTAATGTAACTTTATTATTTTTATTAATTTAAAATTATAATAAATTTGTATTCAAATTAAAA
The DNA here is from genome assembly GCA_034780395.1 of Vannuccia rotundouncinata. Classification (NCBI taxonomy): domain Eukaryota; kingdom Metazoa; phylum Platyhelminthes; order Proseriata; family Coelogynoporidae; genus Vannuccia; species Vannuccia rotundouncinata. Next base: position 15,584 of record JAUZNC010029814.1, on the reverse strand, counting down.
TCTATTCTAAAACGATATTGTTACATTTGATATTACCTTTTTCTTTACAACTATAATTCGAAAATAAATAGTAGCAGCTTTAGCATGTAAAATTTGAAACAATTGAGTATTTTAAAATCCTTTTATCTCTTTTTCTTAACGAATTTATAGGTTTCTTCTTTACAATAGAATTAAGTTGTATCATTACTAAATAAGCTAGCATATATTTAAGAACATAAAATTAACAGCTCGTTTTAATCTGTTCCACAATATTTTATATTTTTGCTGAAAATTTGGGAATTCTTCCGGCATTGCGGTCTTTTTTAAGTTAAAAATACTTTTCTATAAAAATATTTTATAACACATATTTATTTTGTTTGGAATTTTGAAAATAAGACAATCTGTAAACAATAGCATTTACCGCTAAATATAAGTATTAAAAATAATAAAATTGTTAATTAAACGGGACAATGTATTATTATTATAAAATAAATAATAATTGTTTTATATAAAATATTTTAATTAATGTTCTTTACGAACATTGATAGTGAATATATAATTAATTCCCTTCATGAATGTTTTTATCTTGATTAGATTAATTCATTTTATTTTAATTTCATTTAAAAATATTTATACCCCTTTTGAAACATATTTTTCATAATAAATACATTTTTTGAACATCATTTTATAGTTATTATAGAATTTTTTTCGATGTAGAATTTCAGTTTTCAGACGCTGCATTTTCTTATATATTTTATGGATTCTATTAATAAAGATCAAAATAATGGTAATTTAACTTCTTACCTGACTATATTTTAACTTTTTAAAAACTTTATTGATTAATAAAAAATCTTTTAAAATTTCATTTATATAAAAAAAAATTTTTGTTAAAGATGCAAGTAAATACTTTGCATAAATAATTATTAGATAAAAATCAATCCTGTCAGGTTTTATTCTTTAAACTCAGACATGATTTTTTTATATCATTGTCATATCAGATTTTGGTCATTCCTATACATTTTTTATAAAATAAGCTTTGAAAAATACAAGCACAATTTTGGGATTAGGAAGGGGGAAAGCCAGATTTAGGGGGTGGTTCAGGAGTTTGAACCACACCCATTTTGTGAAAGATAAAATGTGCCCTTTTTGAAAATTAAACTTACTCTAAATATAAAGTCATCTTTGGAAAAAAATTTACATTAGATAAAAATGCACTTTCTTTGAAGGTAATCATTATAGATGTGTCAATGATAAAGACTGAATGCAAGAAAATGAATTAATAGTCTATATACTTTAAAAAAAATAGTACCTAAATGCTGTGTGTTATTTATAGACCTACATATAAGTTATATTCTGATTACATATTTGAAAATATATTATATAGCAATATAATAATTTTTTATCATAAACAATGAAAATTCAGCACATTTATATGAGAAATCCATACCTCCATAACAGTGAGTAATGCTTAATAATAAATGTCAGAACTGTGAAAAAGTTTGATTCTTTTGATATACTTCCTTGAAGAACAATATCTTGATTTGCAAAACACTTCAAAGTTTTAATTATTCTCATCAGGCACCATTAATTAATGTTAATTATTTTGTATGGCTGCAGCAAGATATAAATACACCTTTTACTGACAAAATATTCAATGTTCTATTTGTTAGACATTTTATTAAAAAGCTCAAATGTGTAAGTTTTATTTACATGGTTTAAATTGACATAATCAACAAAACTAAGAGTTAAACAAGTTTAGGTATAACAAAATGATATTTACTTTTTCCCAAAAACTCATGGAAGTTTTCAAAAGCCCATATGATATTAATAAACTTTAATACTATTAAATAAAATAATAGTTTTATTTTTTAATCATTGCATTGTTTTCAGTGATATTTTATATTTAACCCTTTATTAACTCTTAAAACCCAGATTGATCACATTATGATCCATAGATTTCTACCTGTGTCCTATGGATGGATCCACTGTAGATCCATGGCTAAATTTCCTTTTCCTTTGCTTAATTAAAGCTTCAAATGGAGTGAAAAACATTATGCATATGGAGTTTGTTACTTTGAACATCTGTAGGAAAAGAATAGCCTTTTTTCTAAATGACTGTAGCACAAAAGGGGATTTTATTCTTATTGGTCAAATATTACATTGACATTAGGTTTATTGGTATTACAGAAAAATATATGCACTCCTATTGGTTAAAATTTTACCCATAAGACAATAGACATTTTTGATTTATATTGATTTGTAAAATATAATAAAAGAACATCATTGTGTTTTCTTATCTAATCATGTCTTTGTCATTTACTGCTTTGGGAGATCATGACTGGGAAAAGATTGTTCCAGGCGAGAATATTTGAAATTTTTCCATTCCTGAATTTATTGTGACCTAGCTCCTTTCAAAGCAAGGAAAACTTTATGTACTTAGTTTTTCACAACAATATATGGTAATTTTTAGATGGTTGCAAATATTAGAGTGCTATAGTTCAGCCATTACCTCCATGGAACATTATTCAGTTGAGAAATATGGATGTAGCTGAACTACAGCACTGTTTCAGCAATATAGTTTTCTATAAGTTCTATATGAACCTGTATTGGACACAGTTGATCCTAGACACTCATCTAAATTATTCTGTCATTCAGGATCAATGTCCAAAGACAGATTTCTCCTTATTCTAAAGAATATACAGTTCTCCAACAGAGATGACATCCCAACAATAAAAAGTCCCATCTATGTCCCTTTTTTCTCTGTTTGAGCTGAGCTATATTACATCAGTCCCCCATGTTTTGCAAGGTCAGAAATCATACTCAAGATAACTCCCTCCACTATCACAAATCTACAGCCAAGAAAGAATTATTGACAGTGTTCGGTTATCTACAGTCACTAACTCAATCCATTCTTTACATAATCGCTCTATACATAACCCTAACTTTTCTACTATATGCCTTTGTGATGTATAATCTACCTTATAATCTATTATCTCTATTATCTATTATCTACCTTATAATCTACCTTATAATTCAGATTAATGTTTGTTGCCTTTTTCATCTTTAGGCGATTTATGCATGTTGATTCTTTACAAAATGAATGAAAGGAAATATTGTAAAGAAAACTATATCAGAATACATATAAATTTGTATAGCATTTACTGTAAATATTAATGGAAATGCTAATAATTGTATCAATTTATTATAGGGATATAGGAACTACACCTAATTTTTCTAAATCTGTGCGAATTTTATTTGTATATATTTTAAATGGCTTATAGTTCTAAATAGTCCATATTTATATTATACCTACATATATACCTTTTAGGCCTATAACATATTATTATTTATAATGAAAAATATAAATTTGTAATATATTGGTATCTTACATATTATATTGATTACATAATAAAGGCTAAGTAATACATGTTTATTATATAAAACAATTTAGCTTTTTCTAAACCTAACTGAATATCTGAAAAGGTATATAAGGTAAGTATTGAACTGCAGATATATTGATAAACATGACATCGAATATCTAGCCAATAAAAATACAGGAATCGTCCCATTCGATTTTCGAATATAAAACATAGCTGTAGTATACTGGTAGAAATTAATTTGTATACCTGGATCTAAAGGGTTAATGGGTATATTAAATGAATTTTAGACAAGTTTCTTTCAAATTTGAATATGATTGGATCAAGGGCTCTATTACACACTCATACTCCGCACATTACAATATGATGGAAATATCTTTATAATTACAAACTACTAATATAAAATAGTACATAAATACAAATGCAGTTTACTGTTCTATATTTAGGCAGAGAACAATCAGACAAATATTTTATTTGTTATATCATTAAAATAAATACCAGAAAACAAAAATCTAAAATTTCATACAAAGAATAAATATCTACCAATGAGATAAAATTAATCAAAGTTATATTCATGATACAACAAAATTAATATACATTTACAAAAATATAACAATTATAAAATGAGCAGTAGGAGTTTATTCATGTCTGCATTGCTTTTATCAAAAATATAAAAAATTGAATCCTTTATCTTGCTGAAATAAATAATTGTAATATAATAAGTTAGTATAATACAAATTACAAGTTGTGTTTCAAAAATAAGAAATGTGTACCTAATTATATGAATGTTGATTTTACTTTACAATGATAGAAAATTTTGTAATAAATAGCATACAACTATATCATTAGGTATACCAATATACTGCTCCATGAATTATATTTGAGAAATACAAAAAGACAATTTTGCAACTATTACATAATCATTATTTTATCACATAGGAAATAGTCAATATGGTCTGTTGTAAGAAAAGTCAATTTTAATCTTGTTCCCACTGTTTTTTTTTCATTGATGGTTTATACATAATTCATAATATTGGACAGACTTCACAAGACCACTATATATACCAGCTCATACAATTACACAATTTGTATCTGGGAGGGGTGGTATAAATTATACCAATGAATGAAAAGTTTGTGTAACATATATAATTATATTTTATAATAATAAATACAAAATAGATTTTTTGAACAAATTTTATTAGTATATTATTTCTATAGTTATATATAATTTTATAATCAGTAATATATTATGAGCCTGGAATTCTATGACATTAGTAAATTTACTTTTGGAAGTCGAATGTTGTAATTAGCAAAACGTTTTCCAGACGCTTTATAAATGCTTTATAAATTCGATTAGATTATATACACAAATGAATAATATATCAGTCACATAAAAAGCGACCAAAGTTTAATCGAAATAGGAAAATGGAAATCAATATGTGTGAACACTAAGAGTGCCCAGTAGACCATGATTCAAATAAACCTGATAATAAGAAAACACTCATTCTGACTAACCAATCAGAATAGAGTTGGCTTTTCACTCTGCTTATATTTTGTGCACAATGTGATAGGCGCTCTTAACCAATAAGAACATTTTCCCTTTGGTCCAGTGGGTATTTATAATGAAGAAAAGGACACTTCCTCAGCAGGATAGCTTAAAACAATCTACACTGATTCCACTGATTTTTAAAATTTATTTGCATATATCTGCATATTATAAAGTCATGACCCAACTGTTGGATCACCCATAAAGAAAGTGTTAAGATGCTGATTTTTACTCAGACATATCAAATCTATATGGATATCCTGAGTATATGACTTAGTTATATATAATGTTTTTTTTTGTGTTTTTTCAGATACATTTTTACCTTAATTCGACTTTAAACATTTGTGGTTTGAATATCAAAATTTGCTTTCTTTTTTATTTAATTAGCATTGTACTTTATTTTGTCTTTATTTTATTGTGACTCTCTGTACATTAAATGTTAACAATTTATTAACAGTTTTAATTAAACAATATTTGTATTACTTTGTTCAGACATTTTATTAGAAAGCTCCAATTTTCAAAAGAATAAATATATTGGTAAGTTTAATTTTAATTGTTTAAATTGATTTCATCAACAGAACTATAAATAGTTACAAAATATTTATGGGTACAACCAAATGATAATTAATTTTATCAAGAATGGGAGATATTTTTGATCACATGTGTAATCAATAAACAGCCAAATGAAAGTTCCACTAAATTTTTATAAAATTAACTTTTGAATTGTTATTCATCCACCATTTGTCAAGGTTTTTTTTATTATTTGTTTAGATATTCGGTTTAATTTTTCAATATATATAACTTATTTCAAACATTTTTTAAAACTTTTTGTTTTAATCATTCTTTTTATTGGAATATATTGTTTCAAATAAATGTCTGAAAGTCGCAAATCTATTTGCTCAAATGATCAATACTTATTTTTAGTTGTGTATTGTTGTATTATGGCTAATTGAATAAAAAATCAAATTGTTTTGTATATATTCCCAGTTTCATAACTTTTGAAAATGTGCCACTGGAAAATATTAGTTGTGGGTGTAATGCCCAGAAAACATATGATACTAAGTTCTTAAAAAGCCCATATGAATTATAGACTTAATTGTTAATTAAATAATACATTATTCTTAATTTTTTTAAATAGTTAAAAAATAATTGATATTGATTTGAGTGAATGCTTTACTATTTTTTACAAATTTTTTATAATAAAACTCTAGTATTTACCCTTTACAGATTTTCCATCCATTAAGTTGTTCATTTTGCTGTAGGTTCCGGTGGTTTTGCAAAAGTTTATAGTGCATGTTGTTCAAAGAATAAACAAGCATATTGCCTGAAGGAGTTTAAAAAACGAAACGATGCGTGAGTCCTCCTTATGTATGAGTTGTTAAATTAACAAATACACTTAAATATTGATATTTCTACACTGAATATGTTTCGTTAAAATAATAATGCTATCAAGAATAATTATCTATTTATAATCAAGATTTAGACAGTGGTGACTGTATTGTAATCCAATGAACATTTGTAATTCAGAAAAAATATTTTTCGACGAGAGAGAAATTTCTTGAACAGACTATCTTCACACCCAAATGTGGTGACATTCTTTGGTGTTTTTGAGAAACCATTAACTCTTGTATTAGAGCTGCTTGATATCGACTTGTTCACACTAACTGGTCAAGTATGTTGCAATTCTAGTTTTTAGTTTCTACATTATATTCGTCCGGAATTATAAATATTTTTGATTGTTTTGAAAACTTGTATTTATACATACGACATAAAGTATTAATTTTTTATTATTACAAATTTTATTCGGTGATATAAAGAACATTTCTTAATTTAATTTACATATTATGTAACTTCAATATCTCTAATTGCAAAATTTACTTAATTAGTAAACAAAAAATTATCCATATAGCGAGTTTACTTAAGAATAAAGATTATTTTCCGATAACAAAAATCATCTACAAATATATTTTGTATTTTGTTCTATGGATAAAGATATCATTGGTTGAATCCAGCGAATTGAGTAATCGTGAGAGATGTCTCGTGATTCTCAACCTATTTATCGGGGTAGTTAAAGCCTTAATTGCCATGAAAACTGAGGACTGCGTACACACTGATCTGGACACAAAAAATATATTGATCGATATTTTAACATGGACAGCGAAGGTGATTCGGGTTATGTAATGACTTAATCTATCCAATCAATATTTTATTACGTTGGTTTAGCCAGTTAATAAAATACATTTAACTTATTCGTAAAAATAATTTTATGTTTGCACTTAAAACTATTTTTCTTTTAGCTACCTGTTGATATTGTCTTTCAAAATAATTTTATAACTTAATAATTTTCTGAATTTGGATGTAATTTTGAGGTATCCGACTTTGGTTTGTGTCGTGCTTATAAAGAAATACAAGAAGTCAGCTATACGACTTTGAGGAGTGAAAGATACGATAAACGACGACGAATTTATCTGATTCCACCCGAAAGAATCAATAATCCGAGTTACATATACAAATACGAGGACGACCTCTATCAGTAAGTTGTTATTATTATAGGATCCTTCTTATTTGCGATAATCCAGATTAGGTTACGCTTAAATCGCTATGTAAATGATTAAATCGCTGTGTAAATTGCTTTGATTAAACATCTTGTTTATTATTCAGTTGAAAATAAAGGGACCAATAGTAAACATCTATTATGATTCGAATTGGTAACTACTAATAAATTAATTATACTAATATTAATATAAGCTAAGTATTATAAAATATTAATCGGTTGACCATAAAGTAAACAAAGAAGATTATGCCGAACTACGGTTCAATTATTTATTAGAAATATTTAAGGATAAATAATGTATGAGTTAAATTATACCAATTACTTTTTTGGTGTATTATCATTTTATTATGGAGTAAACTTACAAATTTATACTTGCATGAAGGAAAAGTATGTTGCAAGGGAAATATAGCTATATCAATTATTTAGTTTAAAATATAATTTGCAATATATACATATAATCACATCCGCTTGTAAAAAATTTCAATATATGTATCAATATTTACAGTATATTATTATAAAATAAGTATGAAAAATTACTTTCAACTGAAAAATGTATAATCTGTGTCAATTATGACGTCATTGCTCGAAACTATTCGTTAAATTCTTTATAAAATATTCAGATAATGTTCACAGATGATACATATTTAACCAAAATCTTTGTTCTACGTTAAAATAAGCTCTTTTACTTTGAAGACATTTCTAATGTGCCTTCTTTCAGATGTGTAATTTCCATGTGCAAGGCCATTTTTGCGGCTGTTGGTTATTTCTATGGTGAGAATATCTGAATGTACAAAAGTTTCTATTACTATTGGATACCTACTCATTTTTATTTTATTCAGTTCAAAATGTGTAAAACATTAGACCTTGAATTTCATTCTGATTACTGTTTAAAGAAATGTTTATTGTATTACGCTACGAAGATCTTGGAATGTTTAGAATGTAAAAAAGTTTTATTAAACTGAATTTTCTCCCAATTTTATTCAGATTTCGAATCTGTGAGCGAATATCTAATCACACTCCCAGGAAATGGTTTCGTGATCAATCTCATTGAACAGTTAAACAATCTGACGGATGAAGTGGGTGCAGATATCATAGATACTATGACAACCGCACTGAAAACAATTTGCCAGAAAACCAAAAACACTGCCGAAGGCAAGGAAACTTTTTTATTTGCAATATTGTCAGTCTGTCGAATACTGACCGTCGAATAAATATTGAATATTTTCTCCAGAAATGATCAGTAAATGAAGATCCGATTAGTCCAATTTTTTATATAGAATTTTTCACACATTTTTAATTAGTTGTATTGTGTATTTCTACGCTGAAATTTGAAACACGCTTAAACCCCCCCCCCCCCCTCCCACAGCAATATATACCCCGATATTGTATTATATATTACTAACAATAATATATAAGTAAATAGATTTTTCTTTTGATAGTTTTTAAAATATAGACTCGCTAATAAGAAGTTTACTTTACCAATAATTAATGAAAGTTTATTAATGATATAGTATGTGTCGCATATTACATAGATTTTAGTTAATTAAAGATTCGAATAATATATGTTATATGTAATAATATATAAGCGTGTTCATACTGGGGGGGGGGGGGTGACTTGTGATTAGGCGGCCGCCCTACATTTTAAAAGAAGTTATTTTAATACAGTATTAATTATATTCTCGAGTACGACGGATCCCATAAACACATTTATTCTTTTTGAATATATAGGAAGACAAACATCATATAACATTAAATAATATTATAAAATTAATAAGTAACAGGGCCATTTGTTCTCAAAACCTTGCAATGTATGGTATAAAAATTGTTCCGTTGAATTTTTGAATTCTCTAGATCATGATGTAGTTAAAGAATCCATTGGGTATAATGTGATTACCCACGCTAGGAATTTTCAAAATTAAAGATGGCCGCCGTAACACATTATTGCCAATATAACTTTTAAACCATACCACATAGAATCATACTTTTTGGTGCCTAGAATAAGATATTAGTGATCAAGGAATCCATTTGTGGTGTTGAAATAATCATCCCACCAACCACATGGTCACAATCTAAGAAGGCAGCTAAAGCGAGGCAACCAAAATTATTATTACATCTCAAACCAGAAAAGCCCCCTCACCCTAGTTCATTTTATAAGTAAACTTCATTATCATATTATAAATGTACAATTTATAGATAAGTTGTTTTTGCAGTTTCACACTATGCTTCGGTCAATTGAGTATTGTGTATATATATTTAACATTTGATGCATATTACTTTATAAATTTTTTAGGTACTTTCAATTCTGCTTTTTTCGGAATATTCGGTAAAAAAATTATTGACCCGAAGAAGTGAAAATTGCTTCCGCCGGGCCTCATTAATATGCTAAACTGATTGGAATAATATCTATTGGTTTTAGATCTGTTGACACTTCTTGAAAACGTTTTCAACACGGAAGATAATGTTCTTCAATTAGAATCAGGGAGACAGAAGATATGCAGTATGTTTACTTTTCTATTTGTTAGGTTATTAAATTGATAATCACATTATCATTTTCAATATATTTTATTATCTATATAAATTGTCAAAATATAAATACAAAATGTATTTTAAAAGAAATAAAAACACTATTTTTGATAAAATTAACTTCAACTAATAACTATACAATATAAACCAAATTTTCAAATGTAATACTAATTTGGATCAAACAAACGTTTCGACTTTACTCGTCTTCTTCAATGAGAAACAAACGTTTGATCTTTTGGTCTTTTATTTTGTTTGTTTTGTATTTATTAGTTGTGTTTAATTTTATCACAGATAGTGTATTTATTTTAATTTTATTATACGTTTTTGTTATTGTTATTGTCTTAAAAGTAACCGCACTCAAAATTAGCACTTTTAATAGATCTTCATAAAACATAGCATTTTAACCTGCTTGACTATAGAAATGTGAGAATGTAAGAATATAGTCAGTGAAATGTAAACTGCTTGATTATAGAAATGTCTACTATAAGGTTTTGCCATAGATATATTATCTTTGTTTAAGTTATTAATATACAATATCTATGGGTTTTTGCAAAAAGGTGGGGGGATTTCTAGTATGATTCTATTGATTGATATCAATGTACATTGATTGAAGTAAATTAAAATTTGTTTACAAAATGCAAACAGGACGGACAGTAGACGAAAGAATATTTAGAGTAGACGAAAGCCAACAGACTTCACTTTGAGTATTTGTACAAACATGTCGATTGACTTCATTTTGAACATTTAAAGTATTGTACCTATAGGTAGTCATTGTATATTTTACATTATATACATTGTTTTTAAAAGAGTTAATTTTGAGTGTGGTTACTTTTAAGTCACGGTTACTATGTACCTCTCTGATACACTCCGCTATGTTTGATATTTAAATTGTATATATTTATCAAATTCTAATATAGTATACCTAATATGATTCCACTGTAAATGTTTCTAGACATCAGCTTGATTTCGTGTTTCTCTATTCTAGACATTGTCGTTCATGACGTTCAAACAGACTTTCAAATGTCCACTTCATCAGGTTTTTGTTTTTGTATAATTATTTCTGTCACCCAAATATTTGTGTAATAACTCACACTTTATAGAACTAACTAGAAGGACTTTTGTTTTACCACTGTGGTTTATGAATGCTCAATAGTGTTGCAGTACTTGTTGGACTTCTCGTATTTAAAATCAATTTCGCTTTAATAGATCAGGCATATATTAAATTTATATATTTATTTTATTCACACTATATTATGTTATTTCGTACATGAGCTCTAAAATAAGTATTCATTTCTTGTTGTAGAAAGCAGCTCTTCTGAATCTGATAGTGACACTGGTAATTATATATTTTTATTAACAATAAAAAAAATATATATTCCAAATTAATTTCTACTCGATCGCTATAATATGGAGTTGTTATACAGTTTCCAAACTGTCTTAATTAATATATCTATATACCTATCTACCAATAGAGAGAGAGTACTCTTTACGGGTTATAAATTCGCCACCTTTATTACAAGTTTATACATTTATAGAATTAACTTATAGTTTTCTGTAATTTATAGTCAATTCAAATATGGATTAAAAAAGTAGACAAGTTAACCGCAGAGTTACATTCTAGTTATTCAAGATATCATATTTTGGAAAACATAATATGATTGAAAGATTGATTTATTCATTACAAATGTGTAAACAATTTTTTTATTGTGAATCAAAAATAATTTTATCGTTTAGCTTAAATAAAATATGTATTTTCTCTATAACGTAAATTGTATTGTTATAATTTTAAACAGAAAGTTTATGTTCAGCTAAATAACAAAAATTAGAGGTATTTATCATACGAAAGAAAGATGGTTGTATCAGATCTTTTATCATATTAAAACATATAGATTTATTTTCAGATTATAGTGACTATCCCAAATATACAGAGCGTGAGTTATGCATTAGCTATTATTTTAATTAACGGTATCCTTATATATATCCAAATAATAATGTTGTGATATAATACAGCCTTTCACATTCTTGATAACAGTTTAAAGATTCAATTTTAAATTGAGTAAGTTCGTTTTATCACAATTTTGTAAATAATAAATCCATTTTCACGAAAATGTTATTCTCTTTAACTATTAATGCAATAGTAAATTCACGTTAACAAAAAGAAACTTCATTATCACAAAAAAATATATTCATTGTCATTTTAAAAATAAATTTTATTTTTTTAATCATATTAAGTTCGATTTTGTTGACCTAATATTAATAAACATAAGTATATAGAAAGTATACTTTTGTTAAGTCAATTTAAGTGCACAGTATAAATTACTCTTACTTTACATAGTTCTGTATTGAAGTTATGTATTATTATGAAAATATAATATATGAAAATGAATTTTCAATGTGGTAAATAGAATTCTTTAACTACGAAATTATGGTATATATAATAATCATCTAATTGTATATGGAATGTATTAAATGGTATATTGAATTATTTTATGTTCATACAACTCACAATAATATTGTGTACAAAAGAACTTATTATTTGTTAAATTGTATTTACTATTTGTATATGTACATTATATATAGAATCTTTTTTACGTGAAAATGAATATTATAATAGTTATCAAGAATGTGAAAACCTATACATAAAAATATATTTAAAACTTATAAAAACCTCATTTAACGTTATATTTTAATGCTCAATTTTAGTAAACATAACTTTTCACTTATACAGAGAACATCGGTACAATAAAACTTATTATTTTGAAAATGATCAAGACTTTCTAAATCCTACATGGCTAGTAATACATCCATAGAGCTTATAATAATGGATCTAATTGAATCTATAATTACAGATCTGCGTTAGACTATATTTATAGTAATTATTGTTACCAAGATTTTACAGTGCGCGTACATCATCTGTCATTAATTATAGAACACAGTAATTGAAATGGTAATGCCTATTTTTAGCATGCAATACCTCACCAATACGTTTATTATACGTATAGCGCAATCTTTATTTTCAATTTGTTTTACTTTATTTCCACTTGTGTATTAATATGTGATTACATTTGTTCAAAAATAGCTACTTTTATTGATCGTGGACCGCAGTTAGTTATATGTTTTATCTGTGTGTTTTGTCAATTTCAAAGTTTAATAAATTCATAAACCCAATGCCCTTTCTATAATCTTACAGGTATGGAAAAAATGAAAGGGAAAATTCTTCCTGGAATGGGAAAGGAGTTTGGGGTGGCTCTCCTTAGCAAACCTGACGGCAGAGTCCGTTTCAAAGCCTGTCCACGGGACGAGGAAGGAGCCAACACCTTTTGGAGACGAGTTCTAAACGGCGAAGAAGTGAATCCTGGAGTGGCAGGAGTTCCCGTTATAACCCCGGTCAGTATGGATGGGTGCGTGGTTCGCTTGGGAGTCCAGGGTATTGGCAATGGAGATATTGATTTTGCAATTGATGTGCATAAAAATAGTGTCAACAAGGATGTCCGTCTCCCGCTAAAAGGTGTCATGAGAGTGGAGATATTGGATTTATTCGAAGAAAAGTCTTTCGATATCCCGGAAAAACACCGCTGGACTGATATAGTTCGCATTAATGTCCTCAAGTTAAAGCATTTGCGAAAAATGCCGAAAGTTATTGTGCAATTTCTGCCACCTCGATAATATCGATAATGATTTATTTGAGTATATTTAAAGTTTAGCATAGTTATATGAAGTAGATTGCAAAAGTAAAATAATAATGAAACAATTTACTAATATAATAGAATGGCTGTGTGATACGCATAAAACAAATGAATTCCCATAAAATTAACATTTTTAGATTGCTTCAATATATCCAATATATTTATGATTGGACTATTTACATGAAATTTGTTAGTAAGAAAGTATATACTAGTATAATACTGTCGTGCATAACATGCCATTATCTCTCTATTTATGATTATGCAGATATTAATATTTGTGGTTTAGTAACTTTCATATGGTTGTATATATAACCGTACAGGATTTTTTGTGAATTAACCGAGGTAATTTATAAATTTCTATTTTTACATTTATATTATAATTTGACAGTATTTTTCACACTAACTTTTTATTCTCTGCCAAAACATTCTGCAAAACGTTTTCTGGGTACATTGAATCTTTATTTAAAGAGTTCAAATTAATTCTTTTAATTTTGAACTCAATTAAGACGAATAAAAATTGTGATTGACAATTGTTTTTTTTGTCAAATGACGTTTTTATTTTAAATGCATTTTAAATGAAAAATCACACTTTATATTATTGTTTTTAATTTTTTTATTATTGTGCACATTATTATTCTCGGAATAGGCTTATTCTTTTTAAATGGAATTGTATTGTATTATTTATTATATCTAATCGATTTCTGAAAAGTTCACCCGATCATGTCATGTCGCGAATCACAGGTTGAATGCATCTTTAAATTCTCTAGATTTCTTGTCTACCTAAGATTTGTTTTATACTTATTTTTCTGCGCCATTTAAATAAACTTTCATTGTAATATTTTTTCTAATATTTTTGTTCTCTGTGCCTTAAACTTTGTAATAATTGTAATTTTGAATCTCACTGGTTTTGCCTTAGAATATATTAAATATAAAAAATTCTTTTTTCATAATCTATTTTCTTTATTTATATACGCAATTTAAGAATAATATTGCAAATAGTAATAAGCTGGGTACAACAAAGGTCTATATGGTTAGTTATAGCTCTCTCCTTAAAGTAAAGGAGGTGACTATAATTGTAAGCAAAATTATTGTTCTTTATATTTAACCTGTTTCTAGCTACGAATTTTATTTAATTATTATTTAAATTCAAATTGTCTAAACCAATGACTTAAATAATGACAAAACCAACCATCAATATATTTACAATGATACAAATAATATAATTTCAATGAAACCAACTCATTAATTTTATCTGAAAAATAATAAAAATCGATAATTAATTTTTTATAAGTAAATAATGTTCATCATAGATTACATACGTATCAGAGTTTATTATACGTTTCATTTAGCTACCCTATAGAAATCCAATAAAATATCACAGGTCCTATCATTAGATATGTTGAATTCAGTTGGCGAAATTATACCGTTCGCGAACTGTATATTATACCAACAACGAATAGTAAATTATTATATTTTTAATAAATAAAAATGTTACAAAATACAATAATGTATTATAGATAACAATAACGCAACTAAAATTTAGGTATTCCTGATTAATTGCGATAAAATTCTGTAATATACGCCGAGATTAACCATAGAAAGACTATAGGGGGGGGGGAGGACGTCAAATTGACACACAGGTTTTTAATGAGCTCATGCATGAGAGAAGTTGGTAGATTTGTCTGAAATTTTCAGTACTTGCCTAACCTTTTAGGGCTTTCGTATGATGTATAAAAATAAATTTTGGACCACCCTTTATATTATTATTGAATATCTATTTTGATTTTCAGCCTTACAGCCGATGAGCTAAACCAACATACGCAAAAGTTTCTAGCGACTCTCACTACATAACCCCTCAAGCCAAAGACTCTGCTACCCCTCCCCACACAACCCAGTTCAGTGAAGCGCTCATACTCAAA
>JAUZNC010029803.1:0-21075 GCA_034780395.1 Vannuccia rotundouncinata | reverse complement strand
TTTTACGTCATTTCAACCAATCAGAGTAGAGTATTTTTGAAACTGCCCTCATGTTCCTCCCAGCGCCGGGAAATGTTCGAAAACAATATGATGCCTAGAACCGGGCTAGTTAAACCTGCCTTCATTGATTTAGCTTGTAGTTATTTTTAGAACTCCATAAGAGTAATTAAATGGCCATGGCAAGACTGTCTTGCCACCCGGTGCTGGGGGTACATATGCTCATGGCAAGACAGTCTTGCCATCCCGGGCACAACTGGTTAATTAACATTTCTTATGATAACACACTATAACAACTGATTTTTAGACTAGTATTTGGATATTTTTTAAAACCTTTAAAAAAAGTCCAAAACCTTAAAAAAATATTTTTTTGAAGAGTGGGAGGCCTGATATTGCCAATGTTTTTTGGCCTGCTCGATGGTCAAAAAATCAAATATTTATGGTTGCTTAGTCAAATATTTAAATTATTTTTTTATATTATATTTTAAATTATATATTTAGGTATTTTTATCCATAGAATGTATACTAACAAAATTAGTAACTAACCACAAAGTTTTGATTATCATATTTTTGTCAGACACACCCACTTATAAAGTAAAAATGTCATTTTATTGTTGAAAACTAAATTAATATTGGAATTGAAACATTCGTCATACCTTAGTAAAAGAAATTTAAATTATAAAGTAATAAATATTCATATTTGTTTGTAATGGTAGGTTATAATTGATAAATAAATCAAGTCGTTGTAATCTATGTTAACATTAAAAATTATTGTTTCGAATTCCTGGTGGTACCTGTTTTTTTCTATTCTTGAAAGTACTTTTTTCATTATTCTCCTCGTGGTATGAGGAATCGCCAAGTTCTTGGTTCCAATCTTTCTGTCTTTATTTTGAAGGAGGGTGGATTTGAGATTTGTGTAGTCCAACTTGAGATGGTAGACCTGATGAGATGTTACCAAACAATACTACAGAGGTTTGTGAGTTATAAAACATTAATAACTCTGAAGATTAAACTTTTTGGGAAATTTTCTTTATTCGCTTTTAATTTTATTGTATTTATTTGTTATTGGTACAAAATGTAAAGACTGTGTGTCTAGTGTGTCTTCTATCTCCTCTTTCAGAAAGCAATGCCAAATTTGATGAAAGCTGTCAAGTTATCCCAAGAACTCCCGGTTGCTGGTACTCCTGGTTACATATATTATAATGACTTTCCCGACTACAAAACTGTTCTTGAAGGTCAAGCCTCCAAGATTCTTACCACGTAAATAGCTTTTCTAGTGTATTATATAATAAATATACAATTTTGTCGTATTTAACATCTTATAATATCTTTCATAATGTTTTTTGCGGTACATAATCATGTAATATTATTTCAGTGTGCAACGCCTTATAAACCAACAGAATGCGGTCGGTAATGTCTTGGACAGCGGTGGAAGTGGCCGCGAAGGAAGTGGCATTGACCGAAAGTTTGCTGCTTTAACCGATGTCAATGACAAACTACTTGAAACTATTGTAAGTAGAATGGAATGAAGGGCTTCTTTAGATTGATCCTTTGCTGTCATATTATTTAGGAAATTTAACTTTTACTTAGGCATTTGTAAATAGATAAAATATCAATACATTTTTACTTAAAGAATTCAGCAATGGACCGTGTTGAATATCCAAATAAGCAAGATGAATCACCGCTACTTCTTGTGTCAGCGGCAGCCGAGAGAGGACCAATCCGGTTTCGCAGAAGCGGTTCTCTAGCATGGAAGTCACCCCATTCTAAATCTGGTGGTACCCCAGCCAGCAATACGGTAAGACCATCTTTACATAACGTATGGTTCAGCTGCACGTTTGTTGTATTCTTTTAAGACAAATAAACTCAAGGATTGCGTGTTAGATTGGCTTTTTCTAATAACTCAGTTTCGGGATCTCTCTTTTAAACGCCTGGTGTTGTTGCCCTCGTTTGTAGACTGTCAAGTCACCTGTCTCTTCATCTAACCCTAACATTGCCTCCACCGGAAATAACATGACTCTTCTCTCTGGCAAGAACGTCATCAGACCACAGACAGAGTTCCGAACCTTGCCCGACAATCACAACTCTCCCTTTGTGCCACTCATACGGGCCAAGCCCAATTCAATCCGTTCTCTTGAAGGTGTGTAAAACTTTTTACTTTTTCAATGCATTGATGTAAATTAGTTTGTCGATGAGTTTATTTCAGCTGTGTCTATTTTGTTTGTCAAATACATTAAATATGAACCAGTTTAGACAGCCAATATTGACCCCCTATAATTGTAGATAGTGGTGGCAAACTTTCCGAAATGGACATCTGCCGGTGTTTGTTTGTTTTGGTTACCCTGTCAGGAAGCCTGGCTTTGAATTTGTCCCTGATTTTTTTGTATTTGGAAGGTTTACTTCTTCTTCCCTCCTAAGGTTGGTGAGTCTAGGGCATTGTAGGAGAATGTTTCGTCGACTCTTGGGCCTCGTCGCAAACTCTACATTTCTCGGTTTCAGATAGCCCAATTCTTTTACGATAAGCTTGAAGTTCTGTAGAATGCCCTGTTCTAAAGCTGATTATGTCCTTTTTCCCAGTCCGAAAGTTGCCTCGAAAGTTGCTCTGTTTCTATTGTGCCTCGGCCACATCGAACAGCCATCCTACTCCAGTTTAGTCCTTAGAGATACCTGCTGCTTCTTCTCTGTGCAATTTCATTTCCTATAATTCCTGTGATGCACACCTTCTTGTCATTCGACGTCAGTTCCTCTATCTTCGAGATCACCTCTACTAAAAGGTTGTTGTTGGAGGACCATTTGAACCACAGAGCTTTTTTAGTTTTCCCATTTTAAAGAATAGGAATATTAGGTTACTTTAATACAAGAAAATGACTTTTTCTTATATTATAAAATAATAGGTTTAATTGTGTTTAAAGTTTCGATGTTTATGATTTTGAACATATAACTGATTTCTTTATACTAAAACGGAATATTAACACCTCTGTCATATATTTCATTTCGAATATTGAAATTATACAATTTCGTGGGAATTTTCGCTAAAAATGGGTCTAATACAAATATTGAAAAACATAGCATGAAAATAAAATAATATAAATTATGTGTTCATTTTTTGTTTTAATATGAAGAAAACAGTTATATGTTCATAATCATTTACAACAAAATTTTTCTAAAATTAAACTTTTTCTTTTATGAGAAATAGGCATTCCTTTAATATAACACCGGCAGACGTTCATTTCAAAAGGTTTGACAACATTATCTACAATTAGGGGTCAATGTTGCTATCTAACAAATAAATTATTTTAGCATAATCTATTAAATTAAAAATAATACTTTGACACTAATTTAAAAAAAATTGTTCTCCCAATTTTTAAAATTATTTATTTCTAATATGTAATCTTATTTTGCAGCTCAATTACTTAACACGTCATCTAAAAGTTGTTTATTTATTCAAAACTAAGCTGTTCAATTACATTTAGGTATTTTCTAATAAAGATGTTCTTGATATTTCTGGAAATATTTGTTTTACTATTTAAGAAAGTATGTCTCGGGACTTGTCGATTAATGAAGAACCAGAATTCGGAAGGTACGTAATTGCATTCAATTATTTTGAAAATTCGCTTTAAACAGATTTATTTATTGTATAATAATTTGTAACCACGACATATTCTTAAAATCCATTTAAACTATATCTCATAATATATTTAAGAAAAATAGAATTTGAGCATACCCCCTTATCTACCTGAATAATATAAATGTATCATTTATTGCTTATGTAGTATTACTCAACATAATTTTTTAAAAGTAAATAAATGAAAAAAATTTATGATTTTTCAATAACCATTTAAAGATTTTA
Source organism: Vannuccia rotundouncinata (assembly GCA_034780395.1). Taxonomy (NCBI): domain Eukaryota; kingdom Metazoa; phylum Platyhelminthes; order Proseriata; family Coelogynoporidae; genus Vannuccia; species Vannuccia rotundouncinata. The sequence continues at coordinate 17,228 of JAUZNC010029803.1, read as the reverse complement.
CATTTACTAATATTCATTGTTCGTGCTAAATTGTTATGCTACTAAAACAGTGTGTAAGTAGCATAATAATAAATCACTTTTATAATTAAGTTATCATATTATAATGTAATCAAAATCGTTGTACCATATTTGGACAATATATTATTTAATAATAAAAATTTCGTTTCTTTTCATTATCGAAATAAGTAGTCGTAAAAAGTTTGCATTAACCAACCAAGTGCAAAACGTTTTGCATTGAATCTTCACTTAAATTAGAAATTGGTTAAAAATGTAACATTTTTCTAAATAGTTAAATAATCTAACATTCAAAAACTTGTATAGAAATTATTTTGCAGTGATGATTCATTACAACGTTTTTCTTAACTCCTCTTTGATGAAGTTATATAAATTAATATATAATATATAATATAAACCTTTTTAAATTATGATATTTTAATATATTAACAATTTTTAAATTCGGAAATATTATTTTTAATTATCGTGTATGATTTACAATTATGCTACATAGGTAAAGCTCAAGACAGATATTTAGATTTTGGAATATAGTCAATAAGTTGCAATATGTCTATATAAGGCCGTCTCGTACGTTAAACTTATTTCAATATGTTGTTGAAAAATAAATAACATTTGTAAATTCATTTTTCTTTAAAGTTTATGTGAACGTGACTAAATTTATTTTAAGAACACTACTTACTGCAAGTTTTTCCTTTCGCACGCAATGATGTTTTATAATACTGAGATATTTGTTTCATGTGATCACGTTTTTTTCTGTTCTATTTTAAATTTTTCTAATTAAGATTAGGAGAAAGAACTACTATACAGAATTTATTAGAATGTTATCCTTTTTTGACCGATTTTTATTTGTTATTATTATTATACATTCTCTGAGATATTTTAAAGTTTTCTGACATTTTTACACAATACTCTTTAATAATAATTTCTTTTCTGTTAGCAATTACATACTTTTAAAATATATTATCAGTATATAAAATGGATATCCTGTAATATCCTATATACGATTTCATTAACTTATATTTTGACAAGCCAGGACAAGACAAGCATATCATTCTAACTGTTTGACATTCAACCTTTTGTCTAGCATGGTTTTTGTGGACCTGTTAGATTTGATTGTACTTGATAGGTTTGATGCCAAATACATTACTGTTACTGACCATGTTGTGGCATCTCCTTGAAATTTTCTTTTCGCTGCGTTGTTTAATAAAAATTACGTGTAGTATAAATAAAAATACTTTTTATTTTTATCTTTTTTTAAATGCATGCCTAGATATCTGGTATGCCGACTTTTCCATATTATATCGTAGATTAATGGATATTTTGCAGACAGAAGCACCCTTATCTGTTTGAATTGGAGAATCTGGCCCCCTGTGAACACTTCATAAAGCCAGTCGAGTCATCTCCTTTCCCAGAATCTTTGGAGAAGACAGAGTTTGTTATGGTTGCTACACGGGCCCTACTCGAGATCATGCTCACGGATCTGTCCAAACAGTTGGAGATTTCTGTCGATTTAGAGGTAGGCGCGATATGAAATCGGTTGTACTGAAGGGAGATGATTTATAGGCCTAATAGATTTTTAAAATAAAAGTCAGTATTTGTAACAAAGAAATATAAAAGCGTTCATCTTATGAAATTTAAATATATTATATTATTTTAATATTAATTTTAATAAATATGGATAATAAAAAGTGAAGTCAGTATTATTAATTTTTGTGGTGTTTCTAAATGCGACTTTTATATTGGTCAAATATGTAGATCTCTTGCAATTGTTGACTCCAACAGCTTTAGAAATCCATAATATATTTTCACTTAACAAACCTTTTACAGACAACATTCTTTCTACAGGTAGAAACAGAACAATCTCAACAAAACCTCTAAGATCAATTTTTTAAAATTTTTAATGGTCTTAATTATATATTTAACTTTCTAAGATTCTACAATCAACTTATCATATTCTTTGTAAAATTAGTCTGTAATGGTGTAATTGTATACCAATAATGTCTTATTTTAAATCGCATTTCTATATTCGATCTCTATTGGAAGTAAGTGGATCATAGTTTTGCACTATAAGAAGGTGTATTTTCATGATAAGAAATTTACAATCTTACAAATTCCTGACGTGGTTATTAAACTAGATATTATATTCACAAGACTATACATTTTTGTAGAAATAATTAAACCAAACCAATGGAAACAATTTATCACTATTGATAGTCAACTGTGCAAGCTAGTTCCCATCTATATTTCATCAACAAAGCAATCCGCTAATATTTGTTTTCCGTAGATTTTTGATATTTCTGAGTGGGTGTTATTTAATAAGCTTTAGATAAGCTATAAAAAATTATTTGGTATGGCTAATATAGTAAGAGATTTAACATTACAATTCTGTTTAAAAAAATTAACCGCATTAAAAAATTGTTGTTGTAAAATTTGTTAGATAGGTTGTATCATCTTGCTTAATTAGCTATAAATCATTTTCTATTAAAAAATAATTAACTTAATTATTGATTTCTTTTTCTCACGTAAACTATGTGGACGAAATATTATTCTTGATTATAAAATCAGTGAAAATAATTGACAAGTTGAAATCTTATGTCTGACTTTTCGACCGCATTTTATACGATCTAGATATTTTGATGCGTAATTTGATCTGAGTATTTGTCTACATTTAGTGGACGTTTATAAAGAATAACCTTCGTTGAGCTTCAATGTTTGAGATATGTGATTAGATTTTGTCTTTGTTATAGGGTGTTGATTGCAGTCTTAATTCAGACCAACTTTTTTTTGGACGGACATGACCTAATAATAATATTTTTCGATTTAAATTGTTGGTCTTCTATTCTAATTTGGAAAAATAATTTCGTAGAACTTCCATCAATAATGTTCTAAAAATATTTGTAAAATTATTTTTAGTTCTGCTAGTTAAAAAAATCTTTTTGTAAATAATTAGTCAAATTCTTGTTTATCGGTATGATAACAATTTACAAACTGTGTATTATTGTTATTTTAAAAAGGGAACATTTTTTTGTAATTAAAGTTTGAATTCAATAAAATCTACTCTTTCCATCAACAGCACCATTCCTATCGTTCCTTCCTTGGGCTCACCTGTTTAATACAAATTTCAACAAGATCTAAAGACTACATTGTTGACGCGCTTGTTCTGAGAGAGGATCTTCATCTACTGAATAGTGTCTTTACTGATCCAGCAATCGTTAAGGTAAACAAAGTCAGCATAAAATTAAATTCCTTTTGGAAGGTTTGTTTTGTTGTATTGCATCGTTATAATTAAATTTTCAATGTATGGTTTAATTTAACTATATTCATTGTATTTGTCATCTTAAATACTTCCAATTACTTTACTTGTCCCCTACTTAAGGTACTTCATGGTTCAGATCACGACTTAATGTGGCTGCAACGAGATTTGGGGGTGTACATGGTTCAACTATTTGATACCTTTTTCGCAGCAAAAGCTCTCCAATTGGGACGCTATTCACTGAGTCACTTACTGCAGACCTACTGTGACGTCACACCTAATAAGGAGTTCCAACTAGCTGATTGGAGGATTCGGTGAGAATTCATTTTTTTTTTTTAAACTTTCTTTAAATACTTAGATATCCGAATATTTGTATTGTGTTCAGAAATCAATAGATTTTAAAGATTTTCCTCCCAATTTCTAGTAAATTTAAATGTTTAAACTTATGTTGTCCTCTATAATATAGGTCAATAACAATAAAATTTTCTTCTTTTTCTTTTCGGAAATTTTAATGAATTATATATATATTTGCTACTACTTCAGTAGTTAGTAATATATACATATTCTATGAATTATTTTAAGATTTCTGATAACAAATTCCTTTTTACATTAAAAAATTATTCGGATTTAAGCTATTTACTAGATGACAATTTTAATATATTAAAGATCATTTTTAGATAATAAAAGTATTGAATACTTGAATAATTCAAACTAATTTAAATCCTATAAATATTTAGACTTTGAACAGAAAAATTATTATTCGTACAACTTCAAAATAAAGTGGGGTTGTTTGGTCTTAAGTGCTTTTCACGTATCAACATTTTCACATGTAGACAGGATTTGTTTATGGACAAACCAGGCCAGTGGTGACTCATCTCACATTCACCCTCTTTCTCAACTCGAAAAATCCCTTAGTGCAGTAGTAGTTCGAAATTATTTCTTCGCGAATACGTCCTGAAAATATGTTTGTCTTACAATGAATGACTCATAACCGCTTGCCTGGATTGATATCCTTGACAACCTTTTTTTTCAATATCAATATTATATTATTATCGGGAAATAACATGACATATTATTTAGTCCACTTTGACCTTCCTATTTAAGATATTGAAATCCTAAAAGGACAACTCCGAGTCAGTTAGCTGGGTACATAATCTTGCCCTAACCCTGACTGTATTTTTTCTTGAGTATTTCCTTTTCCTTGATTTTAAAGTAAATCGTACGCTATATAGATGTATAGGATATAGCATATGGGTGGTCCCTTGTTCCCCTGTTCCTCTATGCTCGCCCGACTCCACTCTGTCGCATGGGTTTGTTGTTTTGACGGGTTTATTGTGCACTAAGATTGTCTTGTTGGGCCGTTGATGTGTGAAGAGCGTGTTTTTTCATGAAAATATTCATCACATTGATCAGTGGTGCTCCCTCCCGTCCCGGTGTATGGGTGAAAGTGTCATCATCGCTTTGAGGCAGAATTTTGTCCCGATAAGAGAAAGTCTAGCCCAGGGAGAATTTTAGTTACAAGGAGGATATTATAATATGAAAAGTGAGGTCAGTTTTTATTGCATGAAGTCTGTCATCACTCTGTCTCTTTTTGTCGGGAGTGTGTGTGTATTTTTATCCCTGTAAATTGTTCCGTTGTACTTTGTTCATCCACCCGTTATTTTATACTCTGTAAAAATAGAAAAAAAAACATCTGTTCTGCCTCTGAGTTCTGTACTGGCAGGTTTATGGGTTTTTAAGTAAATTCGGCGTGCGACTAAGTTTTAAATGAACTATTTATATATCTTTCAGTTTCTTAATGGGGTGTCTTTGATAGAATTGTAACCATTAACCTTGTTTCCTTAGGAGTGCGTTTTGCATTTTGAATTAAACATTCTTTGTAAATATTGTTGGCATACTGAATATTTTGAAACACAACACGAATGACGTACGCCAATTTTTTTGAATTTTAGAATTCGGTCATCTGGATGATTTTTTTGCTACGTCTAATAATAATAATAACATTCTGGCAGCCCCGCGCGCGAGGTTACGCTATGCTAGGTTGAAACGAATCTTATACCTACTCGAATAAAATCGGAAAACTGACCTTTGTAGTTGTTAACCTTTACCGAGTTGGCTGATTAAACATGCCCGACAATATTTTCTAATGCTGCTAAAATCATCACACAAATTCCACCGTCAAGGTGAAGTCAGGCAATGTGTTTATTTTTCTTGTTTGTACTATGAGCCATGTGAAGAAGGGGGGGGGTAGGTATGGGGACTGGCTGCACATTCTGGACATTGATTGTATAAAGAGAATCACATGATTTAGGCCTTTATTCGCCCCGCCCCCTTGTCTGTCCTGTCATGATAAATCTTGAATAAGTCAGGTTTTTGATACTTTTCGGATAATATATCTTGTGTTCCATTTGTGGGATCTTAAGGAAGAACTATTGATACTCGGAAAAGTTCGACGATTAATTTCTATCAAATTGATTGTTAAAAAAAAACATTTACATAATTTCCGTGTGATTTTCTATAAATAAATAAAATCTTTTTTAATCGTCTTTAATACTCAAGCAAATTAAGGTTATGTAAATCAGTTTACAGTTTTAATTGTAATCCTAACATTCTTGTTTTATCATAAAGAACGACTTTTAAAATGGTGGATTGTCCTTTATTTGAACTCTTACGTGTGCCCACCCCCCTTCACCCTTTCGTGAACTCCTCTCTCTCTCTCTCTCATTCGCTCTGTGCCCTTTTCTTCAACCTGAGTAACCACAATACCCTCGTCATCGGGGTTTCTGTGCGTTACAGAAGAGGGCTGCAGCGAATGTTACATAATACACAGAAAAAAGAAGAAGAAGAAACAACAGAAATATGCTATGATTTTATGTTTTAATTAGCAGATGTGTAAGCAAAGTAGCATTACTAAGGCACAGCATGATTCAAATGTTTTGGATAAAGAGGTCGGGTGGTGTCCGCATTACCCCGAAGTGCATCTTCATATTATACAAGTGGTATTAACAGAGAGAGAGAAAAGTTGTGTGAAAGTGTCCTTAGTTTTCAGAGTTGAGTGGAAGGTCAGGACCTCAGTTACCTTTGTTTACACCGGGTGTTGAATTATTGTAATGGTTGTATAGTGCGGGTGCCATATCATAAGTTGCTTTTATAATGCTATATACTGCAATAAAAGTATTAATGAATGGAACTATAACCTTAAGTTTGTTGTAGCAACATGGGAAACTTTATGACATTAATCTATACGAAACATGACAGTGACGTTTGGATTTTTAAGTATTCGCACGTAGTAGACACTATAAACTGATTATTCCGCATATTATATCACTATTTTATTTTCTGCTGTTGTTATTATAATATAGAATTAATTATCCGACAGAGGTTAAAATAATCTATGTGAGTCATAGTACTTTTGCTTTGTATGGGATCGATAATAATATTATGAGAGTTCACACCACCCATTTAACTCATACTGATTGAAGACGTCAAAGGTATCCCTTGATTTCTTGGAAGTATAGTCAAGTATGCCCATTTTAATATTATAATTTAATCTTTATGAACTTAAATGAGCTCAAATTGACATACTATAAGAGGAATCGGTATAGTTTATTTTGGGTAATCTTTAAATGAAATGGAATTGTCGGACAAAGACACCCTACAAAGTAACCAATATCCTTAAAAGATATCCATTATTTTATTCCACTATTATAAATTTTATTGACTTTGCTTAAGGTATTAATGTGATAATTACAATTATTATTATTATTGATTCCTCTATAAGTTTTTTCCAGAATTCAGTAGATTTTCTCTATTAATTTTAGTTTGTGGTAAATATGTGGTAAATTATTGTAATATATTAATACATAATTTTACAATACAATTGAATAATTCAAGTTTTATGTTTGCAGTAAACAATATTGATTATTTTTTAGAATCGGTTGTTTCTGTGCTTTCAATAATTATTATTAGTATTTAACTGATAATAATAATATACAAAAAGCAGTGCTCACTATAAACGAGGAGTTACATGCACAATCTTATTATAATTCGATGTCATACATGATAGGTATTTCTGCCAACTTTTATGCCAATCACTGCTGTAGCAAAGCAGACTTTGTTATTGTCCCGTGTTTAGGTCTTTGTTCCGCCAATATTGATATCTTCTGAGAGTTCAAATATCACAAAAACGCGTCCTCCCTGACTGTGCCTGTTAGTCTGTTAATACACATTATATTATTCTATCGATGTTTTATCTAGAATTGGTATATCGCCTTTCGAATCTATAGCAGAATAAATAATATAGATAATCCTCTAGGTTTGATTCTTTTTGACCTGACGCCTTATTTAACTCGATAATACAGGCAACCATCTGTTCACAGCATGCATTAAATAGTAAGTAAGTAAGTACGTCACCGTGTAGGTTAGCACTTTGTACTGGAATGTTTATAGACTCGAGTCGTGCATGAGTTGTGTTTATCAACTCTCTACATACTAGATAAGTATTTAAGGATTATTTTCGGCGCCATGACTCAACCATTTTATTTTTCACCGGCGCCGGCATTGTATGTATACGGCATCATTCAGAATAAATTGTTATAATCGTTAAGATTAGCTAGGTTTCTACATTACCTGATAAAATGGTTTATACATTATAGACTTTTAAAGAGATGTTTTTGATTTCAGGTGACCCTATATTATATATATATATTATTAATAGATCATTGTGAAACAATTAAATTGTGTTCAAACGTATTTGAAATGTATCGTGTAGCAGAATACATAATTAGCTTGGTTAAACTGCTTTGGTTTCAAGGAATGTCTTGTAAGGTCATCATTATATATAAACAAACTTAATGGTGTTTACGTGTAGATAAAATAACCACTATATAGGTATATTATATATATGGAACAGCAATGAGAGTTCTTTAATATTTCATTGAATGTTTATTACATACTCTTACTTGCGAAAGGCATAATAAATCTCATGCCGTTTCTATAACAGAACATATTAATGTTATTATTTTATTTTATGCTTCAATGATGACATAGTTGATAAAAAATAATTTCCTCTGATAAATGTACTAGAATATAATGCAGCAATTCAGGTATTTTTATGTGTTTAAATTGACCCCGGAGTATTTTATTTTGTGCGGACAAGAACTGTCGACATGTTTTCCTTATATTATATCTTGTAGCTTTGAACTATTTTTATTAACAGTTTTATTCATTATAGAAATGTTGGAAAGTTTGCATGTTACATTATTATACACCTTATACTTTTTAAATTAAAATTTGTATCTGCTTTTGCCATTTTATATTGGGTTTTGTATTATATAAAACTGAAATAAATATTTATTATAAGTTTGTGAAATATTTCGTATCGAAAAGTTGAACAGATTTCTTATTTTTCAGTGGGAAAAAATCGATTGTATTTGACTATACACATAAATAAGTTATATGACCATTGATATGACTCATTGTGTTAATAGCTCTTGAGAAATTATTAGTTCAGAACCATCCTTCATTTTGTGTACATTTGTCTCACAACAAGTACGCCTGCAATTTTCTTTCTGCATAAGTGACTAAGGGAATTTATATGACTAAACCATCCTTATTATACCTATATAGCTAAGTTTAGAAATAGGGTTGTTAAGTCGCCCCCCCCCCCTTTATTTCCTTCCCCACATACATTTTCCCGCCACATTCCACTTCAGATTAGTTGTTGTTTCTAGTAAAAGTGCTTCCACTTTTCTGCCAAACCTTGTCTGTTCTTAAATACATGCTATAGGTTTTAGTGTAAGTTTTTGTATATAGAGTTCAGTTGGTATTATACCCATAAATATATTAATGAATATGTAACAGAATATTATTACGTCGTTTTTCTCAAGCAAAGTTTTATATCTTCGTGGTCCGGTCTATTAATACGCATATTATTTTCATGCGGAATATAATCCTGGATTTATCGGGAAACATACTTATTCCGTATTATACGAATATTTATTTTTCGTATTTAATTGGAAATATTGTTTTTTTTTAATATCGCTTTATTTTTAATTTAATTAATTACATTTTTCATCTCAAACTGGGTTTATTAAAATATTACGTTTGCCTTCTATAGAATCTTCTTCTCAACACCTTTATTTATGGAAGAGATTTTAACCTATATTATTCATGTCTTTTACGAGTTCACTAAACCCTAGAAATCTAACAATTATTCATATAGAATATGTTATTCTCTTCTGCCTTCTCGTGCATTTTACTTGTTAGACAGAGCTGTAGTCTATTATAGGATATATCGAGTCACGTATACCTACCTATATGCACTCAATAATACAGGCTCTGTCAAATATTCATTATCAAACATCTCTATAACTAATAAAGGATTAAGTAGAATAATTAGTTATTTTTAAATTAATTTAGCAAAATATTCCTGTCTGCGTGATTTTTATGTAGAAACTATGCTTTGCAATATAATTATATTTAAAACAAAACTCAAGTAAACAATATTATTAAATGACAACTATTTCTGCAAATGAGCTGTTTTGTTATTTTTATTTATAACATATAATAATTATGATATTCTTTGTGTAAATTGCAACACTTTTGTAACGCTATGATCATATTTAAAATAAAATGAGGATAATTCGGTTGCACATTCGTATAATATGTACTATTTTCAAACTGAAAAAGGTAATTTTTTTAAATCAGTTTTAATAATGTATTCATGCTACAATATAAGAAATTAATTTGAAACAATCTACACTATTTTTTGTGGATTTTGTTAGTGAGATAATAATATTCAAAACTGGAGCGGATATTATAATCGAATAATACGACATCGTATTTCGGTTAACTTCTCTTTACTGTACTCTTTAATATTGTAAAAAATCAACAAAATTATACAACAAAATCAGTTTAAAAATGTGAGATTAGGTCATTCTTGTACAAATTAATTATAATATATAATGTATTACATATATTAATAATAATTTGTGTAACTATCTACAACAAACTGACTCGTTTTCCAATACTACCCTCATTGACATATCATAAAATTCATGAATTACACAAACGGAAGTCGGTCTCAAGGTTGCAACTGCAATTCCAGACAACGAACGCTATAATATATAATATGTTATTTTTGTGGTGACCCTTGTGGCTTGAAAGGTCTTACCATAACCCTCTTTAAAAAATTCTAAAATTCACCTTTATCACTTGTCTGTCGTTTTCTAGAACTAATTTAATGTTCGATAGGATTCACTTTAAAGGCGAGTGTTTTTTAGGCATTCATAATATGCCTCAATGACACTGTTGTCGGCCTTTTTAATGGAATGGAGTTTGGTGGTGAAAATTCGTCTTCAGAATTATTGACTGTCAGTGATTCAATAAGAAATTTTTCGACGTGACTTTTATGTTTACTTCTATGTATAGTTTGGTTAAAAGTTTAATTATTTAAAGCGTGCTTGTTTCTATGAAATTGTTCTCACTTTTGAAAATAGTAGTTTATATCTAGATTTAATATACTCTAATCTTCTTATATATTATATAAGTGCCTTATGATAAGTTGTATATACGTAATATGATCAAGGAATCAGACGAATGTATACTATATAGGTGCAAAATACCAGCTTTGATATCAAATTTTATTATAGTGCATTGCAGCCTTCAGATAATGGAATGTCTCGTACCATCTACCTTTAATCTTTGCAAATTGGTCAAAATGGAGTTGGTTTTATGGTTTATAGTGTATAACTACATTAGAGGCATCCTGCTAAGTTGGCTTTGGTTTCCAATGAAATTGACGACGTTGACATTATAATTGAAATTAGGGATGTGTGTGTGGGGGGGGTAATGCTATAGGCGAGAAAGGTTATGGAATGTTGTGTATGTACTTTGTGAAATGTGAAGGTCGTACGTACCACTCACTCGATTATATTATTCATTGTGATATTGCATTAAAAATTCTCTCTCTAAAATCCCAAATTATTTAACTGAAATATATTATAATTAATTAACCTTTTTATTTAGAAAATCATTTTTGTTTCACTATCTTATAAATAAACATATTTTGCGGATTTTTGTATTTAACGACTTACGTTTCAATACTAATTATGCCTTTTCTATGACGTAGTTTGTTTTATATAGTTATATATTTTTTTCATCTGTCTATCTTTCAAAAATATAATGACTATGATCATAAGTACAACCAACATTCCAATTTTAAGACAGGATATTTTACATTCCATATATTCTGGTAATATATAACGATGTTCACGTGCTAAAACATAGTATAAACCCCGATTGTATTTGTTTTGTACTTTTTGTGTTGGTATTTATTTTAAAGTTACGTTTCAGTTTATCAACACGCACTACACGTGTGTTTTTTTTATACACCTACGAGTATTCACTATTTTACAATCATGTATAGGTGAATTCAATTATTAATATAATCCTCGATTCGATAACCAATATATTATAAATGTACTTTTTTCTAAGTATTCTTTGGTGTCTATTTTTAAACATATTAATGTCATGGAGATATTATATTATAAGGTATTAATCAAGTATCACTGTCAAAATATAGGATTCATAATTTTTTGCTATAATATATTATATATTTCCAATCTAAATCGCGGAACTATAATATAGCTGGTCGAGTTTTATGTGATAGGTTATTAAAAGATTCAAGTTATAGTATATATTATATTGCTAAAAGTTCAACATCGAATAATTTGATAACATTTTTGACGAAGTATTTTCACGTGCGGAATTTATGATATTATATTAATATACCTATTATGTATGTATAATTATATATTATATTATATTATTTTTCGTATTATTATATTTATTTAAACTCTTTACGTCTCTATTATACAAATTGATAGAAAAACGTTAGTTAATAAATTATTAGTATGAACATATTTATTGATTGCAGACCATTGCCTCAGGAATTGATCGAATACGCCCGCTCTGATACGCATTATCTACTGTATATCTATGACAAATTAAGGGAGCAGTTAGCCAATCAGAGTCTAACTACGCCGGTCTGGAAAAGGTGCAGAGACCATTGTCTGAAGGTAGAAACATAATATTTTATTATATATAACTTACTATAATTCTCACATTATTTATTAATGCATTGCTTTTAAAAATAACTGCAACTAAGATCATAATAATATCATAAATTAGGGTTCATTAAATTTTTGATATGTAGAAATTATTTGATTTTTTTCTTCAATTCCTTCTTTATAATATATTTATATACATTGATCGAGTTCTTATTACTTTTTGTGAAAGGCTTATGCATCCTATAAACTGTTTTTTAAAGATAATTCCAGATAATAACTTTAACGAAATTATTTATTATGTCTGTAAAGAACACTGGAAGATTTCACTTTTTTAACTATATCCTTCCTTATTGAGTATTTATATTATAGGTAACAGATAACTGTGTGCGCAGTAGACGAAATTAATTAATATTAATTCACGTTAACTTCTATAATGTTATTTAATGTTATTTATTTTGACCTTTAATATATAATAATGGTGAAAATTAATTATTATATTCCACACGCATATAGTGAACAAGAGACAATATTCGCGAAGGGAGATGGCACAAAATTTGTCCTTTAGTGATCCGATCAGTAATGCTGAACCAATCTTTCTTTGATTTTGAATTCCGTCATTTTTGCTCTTCCACTTACTGAAAGTTTTCATCTTTGGGTTGTCAATAGTAACTTGCGATAATTGGTTTGCGGCGGATTTCTTTGATAATTTTAATTTAGTAAAATAATATATTATTACTATGTCTGTGGAGTATTCTCTTTCTATATGAGGAGACACTAATAAACGATCTCTTTTTTTCTATATCAATGTTGAGTTGGGAATATAGTTAAGTTATAGGAAACTGATATTGTATTTTATTGCTTGTTTTGTCTGTATTTTTTTTAGCAAATAATTTAAAAGTGTGTCTGTCTGAAAACTGTGTTACAATTTTGCTTTTTGTTTTGAGTATTATGGATTGTTGTCTTTTTTCTCTTCTAGAAAATATTTTAATAAAGTATTGTAGATATTATTGGAGAAGGAATGGGATTTTTCTTGGTTATGTTGTTATTGTCTGAATAATATTTCATAATTATTCTATTCGCATCAACGCACAAAATAATACAAATCTTGTTAGTTCTATCCCTAATAATGTATTAATTAAATTTCTTGCAGACATTTTCTTCTCCTACCGATTGAAAATAGACTGAATCTATTTAATTTATATACTGTCTGATTATTAAAATATATTACGAAAGCAAGACGTAACTATACTACCTATATAATATTATGTGATGAATTATATAGTTAGGCATCATGCGACTTATCAGATGACAAGGATTGAAAATAAATCATTGTATCAAGAGGTTTGTGAATAATTATTAGCTTAGGTATGTAGATAGTATTCCAACTTGTCAAATGTATAAAGAAGAAATGAATGTACAACGTGGAAGACAACAATAGTTGAATGAACCATTCTATAATTAAAATTTTACATAAATAATGTTACCTGTTTTTTTAAAAGATTATTAACCTATCTTTAAATCGTTCAAACTCTTAAATAGAATTATTATATTTAAGTGTTTTTCTTTATAAAAATCCGCGGCTCATGCTTTTATTTTATTATATTAGGACAGAAATAAATAACACAATACAATTTTTTAACAATAGCAAATTCTATACATAATATAGAGATTTAATTTCCACATGTGACGAAATTATAATAAACAAAGTTTTATTGCGTGTTGTGTGGTGAGTTCTTGGCAGGGATTTCTTTGTCTCTTAGTTGAAAGTTGAAACAAACCCCTTGCGGTCCTGATGATATAGGTAAATTGTGTCTGAGTATATTTTATATTATGGACCGCTATCTTCTCTTCATCATAATTCTAGACAAAGTTCTTCTACACAACACCAATCCTCTACCCCTCGAAGATAGACGCAGTTATGTCTCAAATCCTTTAGTTTACCCTGTCCTTCAACCCAGTTTTCCTCTCTCTTTCTCCAACATAAGGTCATAACCGGGCATGTTGCGCAATCACGAGTCGCGTGTCTGTCTGTCTATCTATGCGTCCATTTAATCGAAGACAATTTCTTGTACATTTTAATCAAACACTCTCTTATAACTATTTAAAGATTTTCCATTATCACATACAGATGAAAACAGGATTATTTTCGAGTATTTGTTGTCGACAAATACACAATATGAAATTATTGTCTCTTGACATGAGCTGTTTATCTGGTATGTATGGATGTGTATAGACGCAATTAATTTGTTTTTGACCGATTTAGCTGAATTAAATAAACAACTATTTAGTGTATGGCTAATTCATTCAATTATGAATATAATAATAATAAAATAATTCACGTATTCTTGTAATTGACAAAGGACGCTATTTTTATGTTAGTCTTGTGTGCAAATATAATCTTTTTATAAAATATTAAGCCTGCTCTACTTATTTTACAATCTAATATTTTAAATCGACTGCGCAAAGTGTAAATGGCATAATAACGGGCGTGGTTGCATTGGTGACTGACTGTATGCTTACTTTTGTAACTACAATGTGAATATCAATGTGAAATGTTTTCAATTACAAGGGTTACAAAGTGTGACCAACCACGACCGTGAGCAGATATTTAATTTGTGACGTCAGAGCCACTTTAGTCATCTTTACCGATGCACTATTTCTGTCAAAAGAATTTTAAAGGACACTTAGTGCTAGTAATCATAGAGTTAGGCAAAGGCTGCGTGTGTACCACCTATTGGGCAGATACTTTGAATGCTTTCGATAGAGAGAGAGAGAGAGCAACAGAATGCTTAATTATTAATGTACTAGAAGTTCAAGTCACCGAGATTATAATTCTGGTGTGTGTTGATACACAAATGGTGAATCGTGCGCTTTTGCTGTCAATTTTGTGCACTAAATGAACTTTCATTTGTGCGCGTGCGTCTCTTCTCTTCCATACTAACTAATGTTTACCAATGCCCTGCGTAACTATCGGTCGTTGTCCTCACAAAGTGGAACATTATTAGTATTATTGTGCTATAGAGTGCTGTCGCTTACATTATAATATAGTTCTATACATTTTATTTGCTTCCACTTATACTGGAAACGATTCAATTAGAATTTGAAAAAGTTTGATGGCTGGGGAAAAAATGTACGATTAAAAATACTCCACATAATATCGTAGAATCAATTCCATAGTTAAAGCTAATATAGTTATGAAGACATTGCGACTCCCATGCCACCCAAGCGTTTTAGGCATTTAGATTATCAATCGAATTATATTGAGACACAAAGGTTGCAAAACATTATTGTGCACTTTAACACAATCAAATTCAGATACATAACAACAAATATTAAAGAATTGTTAATAATATAAATGAAGGTCAACCACTTTCCGTTTAACTGAAAATAAGTTGTTTCAATATAAGTTTGTATCTCCGGAAGAAGAATGTAATTTTTGTAATAATATTTATGGAGAAACCCATTAATTATAATATATTAAATTAATATGTTTTTATTTGGAAGCAAAATATTTTAATTATTTATATGTGAACTTTAGAAATATTTAATAAGGTGGTCTTGTCTTGAATTTGTATTGTCCTTTTATTTTCCTAGTATAATTCATGTAACTTATAATATCAATTTTTGTTTGTTTTAATTATTTATCGCAACATTTGCAGCATTTCTTTCGTATAAACATAAAAAACATTCGCTATATAAATATTATTTATGGGAAAAGTTTTCGCAGTTTTAGATACCAACACAATTTATTATTATATTATAAATATTTTTTACAAGTGGATGGAAATCTTAGGATGATGTAATCTACAGTTTGCATTATTTCACTTGGTGACCTGAGTGATTTGCCTCTGTGAACTCGATATGAACTCCTTATCCTTCTTCCCCTCTCGTTCACACAGAACCGTGCACACTAACATGAAGAGAATTCTCCCAGATAATCATATTGTCGTATGACTCACCTCTTTTCTATCTATATCTCCTTTCTCAAACACTTGAATTATAGATGCCAATTGATTCGACTATATTTGGCATTCACTCCCAGATGAACCCTTACTTACTTACATAGTTAGTACATGACCGTTATACCCTAAACTCCCTTTCCTCTCACCCTTCAATGCCCCCTTTTTGAGAGGTTACGTAACAGCAGCTGTAACCGAAATACAAGAGCTTAGAGGAGTTGATTTATTAATGTGAGCAATTTTCGCAGAGTTCCGGAAATAAGCCAATTTTGACTACGTGTAACAACAAATTAGCGAATATTCCTTTTAGTATATTTAGAATTATAAAATAAAGTAGATAAATATAAAATTCGCTTAGATAATTTATTATATTATAAGATAATATAATATAAATCTGAACTAGATTTTAAAATTGTGGTTTACTGTAGTTCATTTTAAAAGCATCGTAACGACATTCAACCAAAATTATTTTATAATATTATTTTATTATCAACTCCAAGCAAAGAATATAACTTTTAAAATGATCCTGAACGCCTAACATATTTTCAGAATTAATTATATATTTTAAATTAATTTGTTTGGTTAATATTGGCATACTTGAATACCTTTCTGGGTAATAATAATAATTGATTGTTGACTTTCCTCTGACCCATTAACTACAGTTCAACGCAAACTATCACAGTTGGCTTGCTTGTTACGTAATTCTTTCGTTAAAGAAACTTCTGCTTGTCTCGCAAGTAATTTATTGTGGCACGAGTTTACTGTAAATAAAAATTTATAATTAGACTTTTAGCTGTGGTCATTTCATAACTTTTGTTTGTTGATTTCAGAATTTGTTTAATATATTTCGTAAAATTTTAATCTGATGTAATTCTTTCTTTGTTACTAGATTTGTTTGAAGAAGGTATTAAATAATTTTCTGATCATAAT
>JAUZNC010029781.1:0-21096 GCA_034780395.1 Vannuccia rotundouncinata | reverse complement strand
ATTAAATCGATTTCTATTTGTATCTGTGTTAATTATCATTGCATATTTTTTTACAGGCGCTCAAATTCATCGATACAACCTATACATTAAAATAATTTTTATTATAATTTATAATAATTTATTATAATTTTTGTTTAGTATTTATTATATATTCGTTAATAGATTAAATAATAATTTATTTATATACATCATACTCTACTATAATTTACATTATACATGATGTATAATTTTCTAAATGCAAAATTATTTTTTACTGCAATGTTATTATAGGTATAGCTGATGGTATAATCTAATTTTAGATTTTATATCAATAAGTTAATATTGAGAAGTTAATTAGAAGGTATCATTAAGTTTAATTAGAATTTAATTAGAACGTCGTATTAACTTTAATTAGATTTTAATGTGGAATTGGAACAAGTTAATAAGAATTGAATTAGACGCTCGTATTAAATTTAATTAGATTTAATTGAGTTAATTAGAAGTTAATTTGGAATTGGAACACTTTTTAATTAGATTTTGATTAGAAATTTTTTTAGGGTGCAGGTAACTTTGAGTCGCTACCCAACTTCTATAATATAATCTTTTAGAAACCGCAATTTGTCGTTCTGGGGACAAACTACATTTTGACTTAAATGTAATCGAAGGTAAATAAAAATAAAATATAATTACAATCATTAAAGCAATGTTTACAACTAAATAAATTTCAGGAAGACTATAGTACTATCAATATAGTACCTTCAATAATCATGTAATCATATAACAAACTTTTTCAAATCTAAACCTATACACTAAAATATATTTAGTGGTTAATTCTTGAAAATAATAAATAAAATATAATATAATGTGTACAGAAAGCTCAAAATTTATATTTTTACAAAAAAGATTTTCGAGGTTTAAATACTTACAGATCATCATATTTTGGAAAATAGTTTACACGTATCACAAAATTAAACTGTACCTTTGTTTCCACATATTAAAGGTGCTGTGTGTTTTAGGATTCCCAGATAGCTTCCAACAGATGTCCGAAATTTATTTAAGACCATTGAAAATGGTTCCGAAAACTTCAAAAAAGGTCCATTTATACTGTCCAATTTTTTTGTTTCCTTATTCTAAAAAAGTTTTAGGAAATATGTGTTACAAAACTCGAGCTCCACCATAAATATAGTTGCCGTATGTTCGTTCCTCAACCTAAAATATCCAAAAATACATGAACATAAATATTACATTTAAAACCTTTACACTTTGTAATACTTTACATATTATTTGTTATATTTTAATAGCTTAATTTTGATTGCTAAAATATTACAAATAATATATAAAGTATTACAATTTATACGAGATTTTACATTTAATTGTTTTTAATGTTTACAAAGAATGTTCCATTAATTACACGGACACTTACATACAAAAATGATTAAATTTCGCGCTTGTAAATGAAATGAGTGACCTTGAATGTGTTGTGTAAATAAATTGACCAAATGTGCAATATATTAAAGGAGTAAAATTGTATCGGAAAATTAAACTATTGATTTAGAAATGAAACACCCAATTGACTTGCCGCGGTGCCAGAATAGTAGAGATAATGGCAGGCTAAGAAATTATAATGTACTGTATAATGGTTACTGGGCAGGTTTTTCTCCCTTTGTTAGTCTATGCTCTTAGACAGCTAACAACATACCTACCACTGTAGGTTTACATACCATCACTCCATATCATAAGTTATTTGTTGGCTAAATTTCCAGACAACATAATATGTCCTTGGCTAGGTACAGGAATGGGCAGTTATAGAAATAGAACACTCACAGATTTTTCTGCTTATAAGGTGATACTAAATGGGGTGACTCAACAGTGAAATGTGTTTCTATGTTTAGCATTATAATATCACTATAGGAAATCCATATATTGTAACACGTTAAATACAGAGACTAGGAAATCTTTCGATTAAGTATAATACAAACATCTATTTATTGTAGTTAATATTTCGAATATTATTTTTATTGAAATAATAAATTGCATTAAATAAAATTTCATTAAATTTGGGTTTGCAGGTCATTTTACACTACTGTTATATATAGAAAATTATTGATTAATTAATTAATTTTTATATACAATAATTGAAATTAAATGATGCTGTAATATAAGAAAATTAAAATTTATATACCTACGCTAATATAGGAAAATTGAAATTAATTGCAACTATAATTAATTTCAATAATTGATAGTTATATACCCATATTGAAATTA
This sequence comes from Vannuccia rotundouncinata, assembly GCA_034780395.1. Lineage (NCBI taxonomy): Eukaryota > Metazoa > Platyhelminthes > Proseriata > Coelogynoporidae > Vannuccia > Vannuccia rotundouncinata. The sequence continues at coordinate 18,852 of JAUZNC010029781.1, read as the reverse complement.
AGTTTTGGAAATAATATAGGCTTCGTAGGAATTCGTATATAAATATCCATTTCTTTAAATTTGATCGACGGGTGAAGCGAGAGATATTAATTAATGAGCCTATTAATTTGACTCGAATAATAATTTGCAAAAAACTGCACTTAGTTCTAAAATTAGCTCTGGCGAATCGCCTTTTCGTAAACTCATTTTTCGTATAAATAAATTTAAATGCAATGAAAATTTGATCTAATTAAATATTCCTATATTGTTTAAAATATTATTGAATATGTGTAACAACTGTATGCACTTATCATATAATAAAGATTTCATCAACATTTTTTTAGATTCATTGATAAAGGCGGGGTATGTAAAAAATATAAAAATATGTAGCCTAATAGAATTTCTTTTTTTTCTTAATCGTAGGTTTTACGAGCGGGTTAGCGGGCCGTCGTCAAAGTTGAAGAAAACATTATTTGTTTGGGGATTATTTTTCAGCACTTCGCGGAATTTTAATACGACATCACGTTTTTCTTTATCTTGAGTGGGCAATGACAGTCGTTGACTTTTTACCCAATATTTCGGGGACATAATCTGAATTTAACGTAATGTTTAGTTTATGCACAATATCGTTTTTGCTTTATTCGCCTTTGTCCTCTGGAATTCCGTGTACCACAGCGTATTTACGACGATAAGGGCCTCCAATCAATCAATTGCTTTCTTTAGAGTAGTGATTGTTTCTACTTATTTACCAATTATAACTCGTTTTTTCGTATTTAAATTGTTTATAATTTTGTGCGTATAAAATTTCGTTTTGTAATTCTTTGCGGATATCGATCCTGAGTTTTTCCAGCGTAAATGATGAAAATGGAGGATTGATTTTTTGTTCTCCAAGTTGGTTTGGTATTTATTAGGTTTACCGATGAGTGGCATAACAGTTGTTACAGGGCTATAATTTACGTTTTACAAATCGAATTGGAATCGGAATTGCAATTTAAATATGGGTCGAAATAACTCTCAAAATATCTCCATCGTTGTCATAGATTTTGAATTTCATACTAATTTCCCATGATTTTGCTATCCACACAATTTTTACCATTATAAAAGATCTATTTCATAATGTCCCAAAGTCCCAAATGCCCACCCCACCCCACCCCCCTTCAATATACGCCAGACATTTTTATTCCATTTAAGAAAACACTTTATAGGCTTATAAAGGAATCTACTTTGATTGAGTAACTTCTAGATTCTATAAGCACAAATACGGTTTATTGTTTCTGGAAATTACACTGAAAATTCTAGAAATTTCCAGCTATACAATGAATGTTTGTTCAAACCTCCCTATCTATAGGATAAATACAGACTTAATTTTAGCAACGAATCTTAAAATCAGCTATATGAAATTTGGAAAATCCAGATTTTTACCTTCGTTTGTCAGAAAACGATTGTCATTGGCTGATCATTTTGGCAATTCCAGGAATTACTTATAGCATGAAAATATATATGGAAGTAAACTGACTCTATGGTAAAGCGATTAATCAGTTAATAAATATTTCGAAGATTGCCGATTTTATTTACTATTGATCATGTTAAAAACATCCAAGGTAATTTCAAGCTTTAATTAATTTTATTATTTAAAATAGTTAATGATTCTGGGTTTTGTCTTCATATTATATATATCCAAAATCCATAGTTTTTTATTTGTTGGATAAATAGTTAGGATACTATTATAGTAATATCACTATTCTATGTAACTCATGATTCCCTGAAATTATCCTATAAATATGTCTGACTGTAATTGTTCTAAAAATCACGTTATATATTATTTATCTACATGCGCGTCGCCAGGGGGGTCGTTGGGTGGAACTGAAGGGGCCTCCCTCCTCCTCTTACTGAAGTGGGTTCTTAGGTGGTTATAATCTTAACGTCGCTCGACGCTAACTTATACTGCAAGGAATTTTTCCTTCACCCCAAATTTCTAACCAGTTAAATTCTTTATAAGAACGAACAAATTAATCAGATTTTTGAGCTAAAGAATGAATTACGTATAGTTGCATTTGTTGGGTGATGAGGTTGCAAGGTTGAATCACAACATTGTAATTTACACATTGACTTGATCACAGAAGAGGAGAGAGGCGCGGTGATGACATCAGTGGAAGGAGGCGTTGTGTTGACTAAGTTGATTTCATTGGAGGGAGGCGTTGTCCTCAGTCATATTTTCATGTACTGTCTGTACATGTATAATACTATAGTAAGCAAGGTTTTTAACAGGAATGAATCTAATTATGATACAATGTTGCATAATTACCTAACGCTGGTTTAGTAAAATGGCGTTGCAATATTGATGTAGTATTATCTATAGTATTAAATAAAGCTTTTCTGTCGATGTTTCTTTCGATTTTTGTTTATAATAAACATTCGGTTATCCGCTACTCTCACCTAGGTATTTTCCATATTCATCAGTGGGTCAGAAATTTATGACATAAAAGACAAATAAAAATATTTTTAAATCTAAAAATGAATACCTACTGAATATTTTAATATATTATAATGAAACTTAAGTTGTACATTATAAATATTACAATTAGAATAAAATGCATATTATGAAAATATACTTAACACCTTTAACCTTTCATTTGTATATATGACGGCTGTTATATATACAAAGTACATGTTACATGTACTACTGTTACAAGTCATCCCTCGATTATCCGCTTATTTTTCATTTCCGTAATTTAAGGCAGAGAATCTAGTGTTTACTGTATATATTTATTATTTTTAGGAATACATTTATTATAATAAATAAAATTTAAAATCAGCAGAAAAATCGTCTATCAAATATGTGACAACAAAATACTTGTAGTTGGAAATAACGCAAAAGTTTATATACCTCACTTAACTGATTGAAAAATTGATTAGTTTCAGCTATATATATGTTCATTTATTCACACGCTCACACAAAACGAATAGAAATTTCCAAAAAATCTTTTCGTTTAACCTTATACTAACATTATACATGAAATTAAGTTTACACATGGTGCTTGCATCTTTTGAAGTCTATAACAGAATGATGTTACTCATGACGTAAACAATTCGGTCAACAATAATTGCATACCGAGTTACTTATATATATGCAAATTCCATTCCTTTTAATTATAATTTACGGGTTACAACTTACTATTTTCAATAATTGAACAATTTTTTTGAATTATTGTATAATTCAATCTTTATTAATTAATTTTATTAAATTTAAAAATTCATAGGCACGGTATTTAATAGAAAAGAATTTATATTAATTGGGTTACGAATGGGTGGGTTACGAGCTTACGTATTTTTCCAATTAATTTGTATTAAAGGAATTCCACCAAATTGAAGTTATTTTCATAAAAAGAGAAAGTTATATAGTCAATTTCTACAAGTCAGTAATAATTTTATTGAATAATTATTGTGTGAGGTCATTTTCATTTCTAATATTTGTTTACTTTTTATTTATTTAAAAGTCATTGAACTTTCCCACTACAAATGGTTTTCATACCAAAGGAAACGGAGTTGCATCTGACAGCCCTGATTATGAAGAAACTTTAGAAGGTCATAGCGTAAGTTTATCTTTTTATTATAATTATTTATTGCAAATATTCCTAGTTTAATTAATTATTTATTTTAGTAGTTATATTTAATATTTCAGTATTTTATAAAATTAAAAAATTATTCACAGCATCGACACACAATACTTATTAATATTAATCATAATTAGAATTAGAATATGTTTACAATACAGTAAAGCGAGAATCGACAATTATCGAGAGTCAGGCCAAAATAAAATATCTAAATAGAATTTAACCATCTCAAAATATCTTCAAAGATCTCTTCAAATAATTTACTTAATATTTTCGGTGGTATTATTATTTAAAAACAGGGTGGAGGAGTCGTTATCAATTCGTTCTTTGAGAAAGAAATTCGGCCGTTTATTGACGTGATCGACGAGCTCCGAAAACACGGATTGGACAAGGACGTTAGTCTTCCTTCTGTTGTCGTTCTGGGTGATCAAAGTTCTGGAAAAAGCTCCATTTTAGAAGCCATATCTGGAGTGCAGTTACCGAGGGGAGGAGGTGAGTTCAATTATTTATGAATAGACGGTTTAAAGTGATGTTTTGTATATAATTCAATAAATGGGATTTTAGAGATCGTCACCAGATGTCCCCTAGAAATGCAACTGAAGAAAGAGGACTGCGAATGGTGTGCCAAAATATCTTATAGAAAAATGGATGGCCAAAATGTGGAAGAAGATATAAGTGATCCTGATTCGATAGAAAAAGAAATAAGGAAAGGTATAATTTTAATACTTTTGATATTATTTGAGTATGTAAAATGTAACAATGTCACAAAAAGATCGAAAAAATATAAATAACATGCTTTATAGTAAACTATGTAAGTTGTACAAAGATTACAATTTTGGAAATCTTGTTTATAAGCAATGTGTATTAAGTACAAGATTCTAATTTATAGAATTGAGATATTAGTAATATTTGATTGTCCGATATCTTTTTGACCAATTAAAGAAGCTCACATGTAATTTATTATTTTTTAGCAAGTTTCGTGTGTGGGAAATTTTAGTTTTGAAGGATTATTTAGGAGTATTATTATGAATTGTTTTCCAGAAGTTTTGAAAATCAAATGCTTAATATGTTTGAACCCAATTTTTTCATTTAAAAAAAAATTAGATCCCAAAATTAAAAAAACTGATATAATTTTTGAATTTTTGTAACGTTTCTATTTTCAAATTATTATAAAATAAAATTTTATCAATGCATTTTGATTAAAGCATGTTAGTTTTCTAATCTATTCTATATTATTCATATCTATCTAATGATGTTCAGCCCAAGATCTCATTGCTGGAACCAGCAAAGGTGTTAGCGATTCCCTGATCACTCTACGGGTGGTATCACCCCATTGTCCTGATCTGACACTCATTGATCTACCGGGAATTGCTCGTACTGCCGTCGAAGGTCAATCCAAGAATATTGGAAAACAAATACGAAACTTAATTCAGACATACATTGAAAAGGAAAATTCAATTATTCTCTGTGTTATTTCTGCTAACCTGGACATTGCCGTAAATGAGTCAATTAGTATCGCCGCGGAAGTTGACCCGGAAGGCAAAAGAACTCTTGGTGAGTTGGGGTGTTTTTCCTGAGTCATTAAGACATCTGATTTTGATTTGTTTTTTAATTTATTTTAACGGAAGTTATCCATTATTAAATGTTTAATTTATAATTTTGATTTTCAGGTGTGATCAGTAAACCGGATCTTGTAGTAGAAAAAACTACTAAAAAACAAGTTTGTGATTTACTTAAAAACAACAAAGTAAAATTAAAGAATGGATATTCAATGGTGCGATGTCGAAACCAAGAAGAATTGGAAAACAATGTCACCCTGGAAGAGGCCTTGGAGAAAGAGCGAGATTTCTTTCAGATGGATCCCGTTTATAAGTAAATATTTAAACATTAATATTATTTAAATAATTTTAACCACAGATTCTGCCTTCAGAAAGACGATCAAAGTGATTAGTTGAGGTTTTAAATACAAAAAGGCAGTAGGTTGTACATGAGTTGAAATGAGCTATTAAAAAAATTAAATTTAATTTATATTTTGTCAGATATTGAGTATTGAATCAAAAAAGTTCAGTCTGGAATGGATGAAGACAATATTGATAATTAATTGTTGTAGTGTTTTCCTCTGTGAAATTACGAATGTGATTGAGTCAAGATCTCACAAATAAAAAGGCATCAAAGCATATCATATGATGATCAAATATGTTGATCAAATCGTAGATTGAATCAAACTCTTGACACGTAATTTGGGTACAATAGCCTCGTCACAAATGTTTAGCTGTCCACTGTTTGTAGATTGATGCTCTGGTTTCCGCGGAAGAGAAGCTATTCTGGTTATATAATTTAATTAAGGTTTGTTGATCAGTTCGATAAAATGAGGACACGAGTCGTATATATATATATATATATATATTGAGACGTATACACATAAATTATGTGCTCGAAAGAAGGATTTTGCTATCACTTTCCCGTTTATTTTTATCTACATGTCATTATAGAATTTTTACTTGCTCATAATAATAATTATTATATATAGGCACACATATTTTTAAAAAATCTACCTGTCTGCACAGACAAGCAACTTTTTACTTGTTCGTTAACATTTATCTGTCCGCGGGCAATCGGACAGCCCTTATTTGAAATTGTCAATTGCATTTCACAAATACATTGAACGTTTTATGTAATGCGTTAAGTTAATGTTTTCACAGTTGCTAATCCTTAACAGCTTGGCCAATGACGGTTCCGATCGTCAGTGTTGTTGCCATAAAGTCGATGGTGCTGGTGCTTGTATTCTACCACATCACTGTTTCTACACACCACTGATAGTCTCCTAGCTGCAACCCAAGCAAGTTGTCGTCTTTTCTGGAAGACATCTACTATCAAAAACTTGACACTCCGAATAACAGAAATTTTCAACAGGTCGCAAGTTATGTCGTAATCCATTGACTACGTTTGAAATCGATGTAATTGTCTCTGGAGATGGCAGATAGTTGTCTCTAATAAAAGAGGCATCTTTGGTGAAAGCAAGAGCAGGTTGCTTCTTCGCTGGATTGCGGGAACATATAGGTGTCTTCTGACAGTAAAGACATCTTCATCTGTTAGAGATGTGCGAAAAATATAGTCCACGACACCTCGCAACACACTGGAAGTTGTAGGGAATATAGTTCGCTAGTTCCTGTTGTTGTGCGGGCGAATATCCGAACTAATTTCTTTTTCCTTAATGTACATAAATAAATCTTAAATTATTCTCATATCCATATAGGATACATAGAATATAGATGATACACAAATTGATATACTAAAAGATAATACCTACTTTTATTTATTCCTACATTCATTGCATCTTTTGTTTATAATAATCTTATATACATTTTGTTGCTATCAAAAAGTCACAAGACTAAATTTTATTTAATTTTTACAGACATGAAAATCCAATGTTGTTGGGAATTTCGAATCTTGCAGAAAAATTGACAAATCAACTGGTGACTTTAATTCAGGTGTGAATGACGAAATTTTTATTCTTTTTACTTTTATTTAGAATAGTTATCAATAAAAACTATTTTCGCAGTCACTAGTATTTTACAATTGTAATAATTTTGAATATTTTTCTCTTTATAAGTGAAACAAAGATTTGAAGTTTATTTTCTTTTAATTATTTTTTAAATATGCATGGCTATATCATAAATATACATAAAAGAATGTGCATACTATAAGTCTAGACTACGCATACAATTCAATGAAATTTTAATCGCAATACATTGCCTAATACAGTCTTAAATGCAATCTAATACGTTTTTTACACTTCCATTTATATTGGACAAACACATGCACAACTCGATTGGTTTTCGACTCTATAAATAAAATTCCAAATTCATAAAAGTAACATTAATCTCATAGAGATAATTATCTTGTATTTTTTTACACAAACTCTTCACCAGAATTATTTGTTTTTTAATCAAAAACTTTCGCTCAAAAATCTTTTCAAAATTTCTTTCAATTTACGCAATGAAGAATTAATAGTCCCGAAACATTTCGCATCTGGAAGTGTCTTAATTTTTATTTAGATTATAGCATTTTGCCTAGTTTTACAATTTTAATTTTCTCAGAAATATATAATTACATTCCTTTATATAATTTAGTTATTTCTTTAATATCTATCCACTTGACGTATAACTTTAGAAAATTAGATATCCACTGATCCTTCTTTATCTAATGCTATAAATAATAGCCCAAGATCATTGCTTATAACCTGGGAATATCTCATAACAAGCTGAATTTTTCAGGATAGGTCCAGGAATGTGTGTTGAAATACATATTAAAAGTTCTCAAGAATGCCCTGGTGATCTCTCCGAAATTCAAGATGGCGTCCAAATTGGCCGCCATTTTCTATTTTATCATAACTTTACAACCAGACAAGATAGAAATCCAAATAAAGTGTGTAATCATATGTTTTAAGGTACAAGGAATCTAATAAATTCATTTTTAGAAAATTATTATTATATATTGGAAAATTATGTTAGAAAATAAGTGTCTAATTATATTTTATAAGCCACAACAAATCTAATGAAGTTATTATCTAAAGTACTAACGTTCTCTTCTGAGTTTGTCTTCATCTTTATCGTCTGGTCAGTATCTTCAAAATTAATCTCCGTTGATGTTGGTATAATGTTTTCATCATTGATGACTGAGGATGATTGTTTGAACCGGTGAGGCCTCACGCCATCAGATTGCGCGCGTAGGCTATCTCAGTCTTCGGATCTTGATAGAGGGTGAACAGGGGCGGAAAGGGACCACCGAAAAATGTAGTTCTGATTTGTTGAGTGGCGCTGCACTCCCTCAGCCTTGTATCAGAGTTTCAGGCGCCATGTTGCAGTGAGTGCAAGTGGAGTCCCTCCTCTGATGATGTTGCTGCTGTGCTGCTGTGTTGTTGCAAATTTGACCAATGCATTGACTGAACATTGAGATGCAACTACAAGTCATGTTGCCACAACCATCAGGTTTGCACCCGCATGAAACCATGTTGAGTAAAGTGTCGAGTGCAACAGGTTCTTACTGGTTCAAGGGTTCCGTTCTGTGATCGCCATCCCTATTCTGTTGTCGGCAGAGTATTTCCCATCCACTGCTGAACTGTGAGGTAAGAATGTTGCTTAACTGCAGCACTATAGTGAGGGGTAAGCTTTTCAACTGAAATAAAGAACTAAGATAACTTCGCCCAATTGCCTTTTTGTATGCAATGTGGCGGTATTCATCCAGGGAATGAAACAGCTTAAGAGTAAAGCTTTATCCTGCTTTTTTCCCCTCTTCATGAGTGCTTTCAGACATTGTGATTGTATCCAACTGGTCATAATCTTGCTTTTTGTGTACGAAACAAAAAACAACTGTCGATTCAGCACCATAATGCTTTAGAGTATATGAAATATATGACTGACATACATCACCATATATATTGACGGGGTAAGCCAAACGACTGTTTGAAGTAGGTGCCCACCATCTAGAATGAGCAGGCATTTCTCTGGCATGTTGGATTGCTGAGTAACAAAACTTTTCACAAGGGCGCTCTTTGTTTGCTTCCGCATTACACCATCGTGGAAAAACAAGGTGGCTGAGGAGAAAGCTCGTAAGCAAAGAATGCTTCCATCTCAGAACTGTTGTTAAGCACCCATATTGTGTTGTACAATAAAATTTGATTGACTTGTGTGTTCTAGCCTCTTACTTTAACAGTATTGTTCTTGCCATCGATTGTACTGACTTTGTCTTTGCGACGCAATGTGACATTTGTGAATTTCTTCCCATCCATTCCTGAGGCAGCTGCTAGGCTTAGTTCCCACTACAGAAATCATCAAGCCGAAGCATAGTAAGGTATCCCTTGTCTGTAAATAGTGTACTCATCAGCAGATATTGTCTTTTATAATGTTTCCATGTGTTGTAAATATAATCGTGCAGCCTTTGCGTAAGAGGTAGGCAGCGCAATGGAAATTTGGAATCTTTTCTCGCACATAGCTGTAGTAAAGTTCCAAGTCGCTGGTCGTTTCAGCTCGAATGAAGATTTGCTGGAGGCTCAGTTGTCTAATATACTGTACCCACAGCTTTCCAGTCCTGCTCTGATTTTCTGACTGATCAAGTAGTTGCGATATGATCTGACTCAGCTCTTTGGTGCACTCAGCCCCAGATACTTCAGTGGCATTCTGTTCTTGGTTAAGAATGGGTCTAGAGATTCTCTAAACGATCTTTGTCTATGCTGTCCAAGGATCCAGCAGAAATTAAAGCAGCTAAGTTGAAAACCTTACCCCAACTAGTGCTGCAGCTAAGCAACATTTCTACCGTATTTACCTCTCAGTTCAGCAGTGAATGGGAAATACTCTGCCGACAACAGCATGGGGATGGCGATCACAGAACGGAACCCTTGAACCGACACTTTGATCAACATGGTTTTATGCGGGTGCAAGCCTGATGGTTGTGGCAACATGACTTGTAGTTGCAAGAAACTAGGACTCTTTTTGCACCTCAATGTGCAGTCAATGCATAGGTTAAACTTGCAACAACACAGCAGCGACATCAATGATGAAGACATTGTACCAACATCAGCGTAGATTAATTTTGAAGATACTGCCCCAGATGATGAAGATGAAGACAAATGCAACAGAGACCGTTAGTACTTAAGATAATAACTTCATTAGATTTGTTGTGGCTTATAAAATACGATTAGACACTTAATTTTCTAACATAATTTTTCAATATAAAATATAATGATTGTATTAGATTCCTTGCCTTCCAGAGCATATGATTTCATTGGATTTCTATCTTGTCTGGTTGTAAAGTTCTATTTATAAGTTCTTAGTTATAGTTCTTTAAAGTTATGATTAAAAAGGAAAATTGGAGAGAGCTCGAGGTGAGCTTGGGGACTTTTAGTATGTTGTTGTACACACATTTCTGGATCTATCCTGGCAAATTCAGCTTGTTATGAGCTATTTTCAGGTTTTGGCCTATATTTATCTAATGCTCTTGGACTATAAACTAAATTTTTTTTTCAATGAACTGTTGACAGGACACAATTCCACTTCTGAAGGAAGAAGTTAATCGAAAATACGAAGAGGTGAATTCTATGCTGAAAGAATTGCCAGAAGGACCTCCTAACAAATCGGCGGCTAAACTTTGTTATTTAATGAAGGTTAGATTTTTAATGTTTCACCATGAAAAATTTGATAATATTTAACTTATTAAATTATGTTCTAAATGAAATTTTCCATTAAATAATAATAATTTTTAATATATTACAAATATGTCCTGAACCAAACGAAACAGTAAGTATAACTTTTGTAACGTTTATTCTATAAATATATCTAAAATCACGATCCTTGAGAAAGCAAATAATTCTGAAAATATATAAAAATAAATTATCATTTGGTTTGTTTCAGATTATGCATAATTTGAACAACGATGTTCACAGTTTGATGCAAACCGGTAGACTTCCATTAACCCAGTCAACCACAACGCAAGACAATCTTTTTTCAGACTGGCGAGACTCTTTTAAAGAATTTGAAACTTTGATTAAAATTAATACTCAGAGTAAGAATATGCCTGTTTTGGTTATTAAAAAAATAATTATTGCGTAACTGTTTTCAACCACATGATCGAGCGTAAAAATAGATTACATTACTTTGAATACTATACTGTCGAACAAATTCCTTATAATTGTTGATAGGAGTTGCTATATACTGTTAAAATATGTTACTAAACAGTTACTATAAGTTTATTAATTCTGCTAAATATTATTATTCATAATTATAAAGACTGCCAAATATGTTCAGAAATTTTACAACTCTATTATTCACTAGTAAGAAAAGCGCTTGTCACTGAACACCGCTGAATTTACTTTAAAATAAGAAATCAATTAATCTTTTTAAATAGAATTGACAATATTTTTCAGACTTGAAAACATAAACATAATTTATGGTTGCGAGAATTCATAGTCTAAAACCGATTGTTAAACTGGTGAATCATGTAATTCGACCTTATAAGGCTATTAAGAAACATTTGTGAGGCATCCCATTTGAAATTACCACATCACCTAATCAAACTTGGTATCGATTCTGATTGGCAGAAGTTTTTCGCGCAAAAATCAAAATGTTTTGAGAGTCTTGAAAAACTGGAAAAGTGTTGGAATTGCAAATTAGATCAATATGGAAAAGGTTAAGAATTTATGAAAATTATTAGTAAGAGTCTTTGACTTTGTTCTCTCTAATTTCAATTTAATTTTTTTACGGTTTGGAATAAGTTAGAAAATCAGTTTGGTTAAATCCAGAATTATATGGAATATTATTATTATTTTTTTAATATTCGTTCTATTTTGCATTCCACATTTCAGTAACTTTATCAAACTAATATGATATCTACTCTTTTTTACATCGCTATTTTTATTCATTGTAGAAAAATATTTATTTATTTATTAAAAAATTCATTATTCACTATATCAGAAAATATTCGTGTTTTTGCTACCTATAAGGAAAGTGCTAGAATTTCTCATTGGTATATATATTGCTAGTTATCTATATTTTAGCTCAACTGAATTCAGAAACTTCTCCATTATGTAAAACTAAAATCGAGGAAAGTTTGAAGAAGGCCCGTGGTCGTGAACTGCCTCGTTTTCTTAACTATGATCTCTTTGAAAGTCTCGTTCGTCAACATATTAACAGCTATATAGGGGACGCTAAAACCTGTCTTTCTAAGAAGAAGAAACATCTGCATAAAGTTATTCTGGAACATGTGGATCGACATTTAAAACACATGGACGCTGTGCGAAGAGATGTTTTGGTGAGATAGAGTCATCTGTTTCCTAATATTAACAAATATATCTTTATTTTTTTCGATTGGTGCAATTGTAACATAAAATACAAAGAATAAAAATTTATAGAAAGAAAATTTGATTTATCTTTTCATAAGAATTACATTTTTGTTCACTATTTTTCGCTTTTTGATAATTTAAAAATATGGTAATTGATCAAATATGAATACAATTTGTATCCCTCTTCAAATCTAAATCACACTTTCCTGGGAAAATTTACTGACTACATGTGTGATATTTATACAAGAAAATGCAAAATTATCACATATCATCAAGTTTAAAATTAATATCTTTTCCTTTCAGGAAATTCTTCACAAAGTGGTCGATAACCAAGCAAAAAAAACCATGCAAATGATATTGCTTCAATTTGATGAAGAAAATCTGATTTTTTCTCAAGATTTTAATTATTTAGAAATTGTTGGTAAGAAACTTTTTTTTAGTTGACAAACTTTAATGGATAAAATGAAATGAATTGAAAACAATTAAATATATATTGTAATAGCAGTTAAACATGATAATAGCAGTTTTAACAAAACATTGTGTTATTGCTTATAGAGTAATTATTTCCTGACCAGTCCTGACTTAAAAATATGCATTCCATACAAATATTGGGAAGTCAAAATTAGATTTATTCGCAAATCATTAATATATTTTTAAATATTGAATTTAATGTTGGGAGTTTTCTAATACAGTTTTAAAGTTTTATGAAATTCTCACATTGGGTAAATGTATATTGATTTGTTTTTAACAACTTGTCAAACTATCTGGTGACTGTTTGTTGAATATTGAACGTTTAGAACAGAATGAGAAGTTAGAACTGAAAAAGCAACAAAACAGAAATACAACAGAACAGCAAATCGAATCACCTATTGAGGTACCAGATGATCAGAAGAATGCTGAACTGATGAGGAAAATGATAGAGTACTACCTTCAGGTATGCAAATAAAAATATCCAGATTATCTTTTCAATTAATTAATAGTATTAAAACCTTTTTATTCTTTTTCGTCATTATTAAATAAATATTGAGTTTTCATTTAAATAAAGTAAAATTTAAATTTTGTGGGACAAATTTGTTAAACGAATTAATCAAAAACGAATAAAAAATATTTAAAATTTTGTAAAATTGTAAAAATAAGTCTTTCTTTGAAGTGACAGCTTAAAACTTAATTTTTATGCCACACCTCTATTTGATTTATTAATTTATGATATTAATATGCGAGTTTTGATTAAAAAAGAAATAATTTTCTATTTTACTTATATTATTTATCGGACATATCAAATTTAAGCGCTCTGCTTTCACAAATAAATTGATTGGAAAATGTCTGAATTATTTTATTACTATTCAAATAAATTGGCCATCTTATGTTTTATTTTTTATGATTATGTATAATAACGGCCATGACGTATATCTTGTCAAACGAAAACGTCTGTCAAATTCCTCACTAAATTAATAAAAAACAATAATGTGTTTTAAAAATATTTTTACGATTAGTTTTCAATAATCTAGTTTACTGTCTGAAATGATCCTTTATTCTAATGTTGACTTGCAGGTGGCCAATCGTCGAATTGCGGACGCCATTCCAATGTCGATCCGGTTGATACTTCATCACCAGTTTGCTGAAGAGTTTAAAAATCGTTTAGACAACTATGTGAGTCTTCCTAATGCTTTTGAAAAGGTGACAGAACAGCCTACGCTGCACATTGAAAGATGTGAGCTTCATGCCAGCATGGAACGTCTTCAAACCGCTCTTCTCAAATTGTCGCGATTTTAAAGCTGAACTGTTTTGTTATTAAAGTGTTGATAAAGTTTGGTTTTACTTTTGAATTATTGACATATGTCTTCACTGTATATCTTTATTTTTTAGCCTTGCATATTTTTTGTGTTGATCATAAACATAATTCTGTTGTTTTTATCATTGAATATATTCAGAATACGTTTTAATTTCGAGGATTTTTTTGTTTGGAAAAAAATATACCACCGACGAACCTTAACTATTTTTACTTATTAAACATTTCTATTGATTCAGATCGGTATACTTTATCGGAATCCTTTAACTCCATAGCAACAGCTCTACCGTCAATATGTGTCATATGGGAGAACTGTTTCGAATAAAAAAACTTAGCAGTATCTTGAAAAGATTTTTTTAATAGTTTAAAACAATCTTTTATAGAAGAAGATTAACAGTTTCAAACAATCGATACATTGAAGGCTTATATTATGATTATATATGTTGTACATTTTATAGTGGTATAAATATTAATGAAATTTTGTAATAATAAAAGAAATTTTATAAACTAATATAGCTTAGAACTCAATCCAAGGCGAATATTTTTACATACGTGGCCGGTATAGAGGGTTAATAGTTGTAAGATGTATCACATGAATTCAATTTGTTTTTATCACGAAATGATCGAGTAAAAAGGGCAAAAACATAATATAACAAAATGTGGAATAAATCAAAATCTTTAAGATTGATTTATGAAAAAATAGAGTTAGCCGGTTTTCATTCTACAGGCTTCAATTGATTGTTGTCTGGGAATTCTGATATTTAAAATTACGTCTTATTTTAATAGTAGTCTATTATCGTACAAGATTATCTATTTTTATATGTTTTTTTTTACTAAAAGGTTGTATTTTATTTGTCACAAAATGTATGCTGAATTTATTGAAAAATGATATACTGTTGAAAATATTTACGAAGAATATACCATGAAAATATTACCACAATATTGAAAATATTTCCGAATTTCTAAAATATTAACAGAAATACCTACTGTTGAAAATATTACCGAATTTCTAAAATATCATTGAAAATACCTACTGTTAAAAATATTACCGAATTTCTGGAATATTAACGAAAAGATATTGATAAAAAAATTACCGATTTTCTAAAATATCAACGGAAAATTGATAATATTAAAATTTTGCTTATTTTCTAAAATATCAACGGAAAATTGATAATAAAATATTGCTTATTTTCTAAAATATCAATGGAAAATTTATAATAAAATAGTGCCTTTTTTCTGAATTATTGACGCTTTTTTAGATGAATAAAATTATTTTGAGCATTCAGTTTCAGTACTCATTTGTATTACTTGCAATAACTAAACGTGAATATCGACTAGTCTATTTCTGATGTTATATAAATTATGCCTGAATATAATGGTGCTAGGTCATATATCATATGGTAAATGATTGTTATATTATACAATTTGTACACTAACCTAATATAATTATATATATATATATAATTATGGGAGGTTAGTGTACAAATTGTGAAAATAAAAGTATATAATTAATGTTTACTGTTCCATTGAAAAATTGCTTGTGGTACAAATGAATTGGTGTATTTGTTGGTTCTTCAGAAGGGGACTGAGAGTCTCTTGCCACTGGGAAGAAGTTTAAAACTTTTTTTCATTGGATGATCCTGTTCTTTTATTTTATCTACAAGTTGGATATATCTAACTTTCACTAA
Organism: Vannuccia rotundouncinata; assembly: GCA_034780395.1. NCBI lineage: Eukaryota > Metazoa > Platyhelminthes > Proseriata > Coelogynoporidae > Vannuccia > Vannuccia rotundouncinata. Next base: position 2,946 of record JAUZNC010029781.1, on the reverse strand, counting down.
ATATATCACTGATCACTGTTTGTAATTTATAGGCTTTGCCCACTAAAGACTGACTTCTTTTTTATTTTGAATTACCTTTCTTTACGTTTTTGAGAAAGAGAATAAAACCAGGCATGACAATAATAAGTTTGTATGCTAGCAATATAGGAGCTGTATGCACTATAGCAACAATCTTTTTAGTGACCTTGAATTTGACTAGTTGTCTGACCATATACGATCTTCTTATAAAAATATATAAGTTATGACGTATGTATATCTATCTAATGCATGTAAATATAAAGATTACCTACATATTATGTATAGCAGGTACGGTACTTACATATATATTAATAGTAGGTGTATTCCTTGAAAATATTACCGAATTTCAAAAATATTACCCAGAAATTTCTTAATTTGTGATTGTCAAAATCATAAAAACTACGGTAATATTTTGGCGTCGATATTTTTGAAAATCGTTGATTTAAAGCCCCTTTAGTATTAATTCGTATTAAAATCGAAGCAATTTTAAAAAGTTTTAAAATATATACTATATAAGCTTGGAGTAAAAATTCAGTAGTAGAAAAAATAATATATATATATATATATATATAAAAATATATGTATACCATATATTATATATACTTATATATATATTATTTAAAATAATTTGTAAAAGAAACCTAAGAATCAGTAATTTTATTTAAATTAGGTAGAATGATATATAAAAAAATAAAGGTGGAACAAAAGCTGTACAAAAAGATTTTTTAATGCACGGATAATGTGAATTAGGTAATTGTTTATCCAAGATTAATATGGTGGAATGTTCGTTATTAATAAAACAAAACAGCTCAAATGATTCAACTTTTTCTCTATTTATTTAAGAGCAATACAATAAAATTGTGTAACACAAATTTTTTTAATGTAGATAAAATGTTCTGAATTAAATGAAATCAAATTTTTAGAGGCTTTTTGAACACCCACTCGCCCCCCCCCCTTTGTCACACTTCGTGACAAAATTAGGCACCCCCTCCAAAATTACATCACATTTAATAGTAACCGCGCCCTCCCCCCTCATTCGCAAATAAATTTTAATTAATGATTTTGTTTAAATAAAAACAAAAAGTCTAAATGATTAAACATCTGAATATTCCAATTTTCTAGTAAGAATGAAAACAAAATTTTAAAATGCACGTGATTTCAAAACAAGAATAAATTTTACAGGATTACATAAATGCAAGCTACTTAGGTATATATAACCTACAAATAATTCACTATCACTATATAATCCGTATTATTTACAAATTTCCCTTTCACTATATTAATTAATTAAATTTACGTAATTTATATTCCATCTGTAGTTTCCTAATTCCTTTTGCACTTAAAAACAAGCTCAATAATAAGGAAAATGTTACGTCACATTTTGTTCTACCCCAAATTTTCCTACCACCTCACGACGCTTGTCACATTTTTTTCACTAGCCTTCCCTCCTTCAAGTGTGACGTCATTGGGACTGTTCAAACAGCCCGATATAATTACACTAACAATTAATTTTAAAAAGAAAAGGTTACATTGGAGAACTGTGTAAAAATATAGTAATATTATATATCAATGTAATTCACGATTAATTCATTGATCATTGTATACCCCATAGAGTTCGTATATGGATTACTCATGGTTTATCTTGATGAATGCATGAAAATTAGGATAAAAAATAAATTTTAAAAAGTAATTTTTCAATACATGTATATGATAGATTGGATACTTAATATACAGAACTAAAAATAACATTCTAAATTTTTTTTATCAAAATAATTTCTAAGAATATCATTTAAAAAAAAAAATTGTTAGTATTGATGTTTAATTTTCATTAAGAAATTATTTCAAAAACGATAAATTTTTCAGGTTAGTACCTGAAACTTGCCTAATGTGATTTTTTATAGCTGATGGGATTTATAGTTTTATTTGGAATTTTGTAACAATGTTAATAGAAATAAAATTCTTCCTTTTTATGAAATTTTTATTAAATTTTTTTATATATATTTTATATATATTTTTTTAAATTTTAGTTATTTTTTGTATTTAATGGGTATGGACGTTTTACAAATATAATTTATTAGTATATTAAGTGTTAACCAGTCGGATTATAACAATTTAATATTTCCTTGTTATATTTAACTCTATCTATATTTAAAGTTTCCTTAATGCTTGACATCCAGCCAGCATTCCATGACAATTGTACTCATGATATCAGATATTTATCAATATTACTCCAATTTAACTAATGAAAGATAGGGCTGGGTGTATAAGGTACCCTGGATATATCCTTTTTAGGCTACATAGGATACAGCCTGGCTTAACATTCCTGATTCCATGACTTTAATTGTATGTTGTTGACTGTTCCTATTCTGGCTATCTTTGAGTATCCAGTTGTAAATTAAAATTATTTTTGGAATTATGGTAAACATGCAAAAAAACAAAACAAGATTTTTTTGTGAATTTTTTTTAATCTATACCAATTTATGAGACATCCATAAATCCATAAATCCATGTATTTTTTATTTTGTTAACTGCAAGCCCAACATTTAGTAATAAAGCAACACTTATAATATTATTATTATTACATTTTTATTTAAATGTCAGAGGCGGCGGAGCGAATTTACAGGTGCCCTGGCCAAGCCTAAAAAGGGCGCCGAAACTGTTATAATATTTTTTACTTATACGCATTTTGTGCTGTTATTATATAACTAGGTGACCGATAATAAAGGACTATAAAAACATTTATTATTGATGCAAAGCAGAGTTTGGTATTTACCTATGTACAACATTACTTAACTAAACATATAAAAACATATACAAAATGCAGTATGTCATGTGCAATAAGAAGTATTTGATCATACACCAATAACAATATATACAATAATATATAGACACTAGATGTTGAAAGATACAACAGCGATCGACAAATCA